>MU784270.1:95460-117870 GCA_026770625.1 Nicotiana glauca | reverse complement strand
TATAAAATAGCATATATATATATATATATATATATATATATATATATATATATATATATATATATATATATATATATATATATATATATATATTAGTATTTGATTTTTTTATTTTAGTTTTACTTGTTGATTTGAGAAACATGGCATCTTAAAATTATGAGAGTTGTGATGCTGGTAATTTTACTTTTGATCCTCCTGCATATTGTGGAGGAAACCACCCATGGTAAAATTACCAAAAAATTTCCGAGAGCGAGTTATGTGCAACAATTCAATCTTATTTGTGGAATGTGTGTGATATGTGTGGTGGTCAAGATGGTCACTTTCATGATTTTGCTAATATATCTGTCACGACCCGGATTTTCCACCCTCGGGAGTCGTGATGATGCTTACTCGTAGAAGCTAGACAAGCCAAATTTAGTTACTTTTCCTTTGATAAACAATCCTTTTAACAATCCTTCGACAATAATATTTAAACAATGAGAGGTCAACAATAATAAGAGGAAGTCTTAAATTTATATAGCTAAACAAGATACTGAATTCCAACATAATCTCTACCCAAGAACCGGAGTCACATACTCACGAATATCTAAGAAATACTAAATACAAGGTCTGAAAGAAATATAAATCTGTTTATCCCAAACACAAAGAGATGACAGTCTAATGTAAGGATAGAAGGGAGACGACGGGCCTGCGAATGCCTGCAAGACTACCTCGGGTCTCTCCGGACTGTAGGTATGCTTCCAAACTAAAGCTGCTGCTACTGCTGCTCGAAACCTGGACCTGTGCAAAAATGCACAGAATGTAGCATCAGCAAAACCAACCTCATGTGCTGGTAAGTGCCTAGCCTAACTCCGGCGAAGTAGTAACGAGGCTAGACTGGACATCACATAAACTTGTGCAGATATATATACGAGTACAACGGAAAATAGCAAGAACATAACAATTTAAGCGGGGGAAGGGAACATGCTTCAGGGGAAATAGATAGAAATAAAATATCAAGAATAATAGAGCGTACATCTACAGTTTAGCTTCTAACACAAAATAAAGAGATAAGTAAACTTTCATATTCCACTCATCTTGTTGCATGCGTGCAACACGATCCTATTTTAATATCACTTGTGGTAGGTGTACCACTCGCTCCCATTTCAATATATCAAGTGTGGTAGGCATATCACTTGCTCCCATTTTAATATATCAAGTGTGGTAGGCGCACCACTCGCTCCCATTTCAATATATCATGTGTGGTAGGTGTACCCCTCGCTCCCATTTCAATATATCATGTGTAGTAGGCGAACCACTTACTCCCATTTCAATATATCATGTGTGGTAGACATACCACTCGCTCCTATTTCAATAAGCCAACTGTTCTTCCAAATATAATTTTACTCTAACAAACACAACAATTAATACGAATTCAAAAGACAACAAGTATACAAAAATTATGATTCACTGAGAAAGACAAATAATGACAGCTAGCAATTAATTCACATAAACATGTACCAATTATGGCATAAATTCAAAAAAAACAAGTAACACAGAAAAGGAAAATGTCACGTAAAGAATCACAGTAATAGTAGAATAAGACAATTAATGCACCTGAACTGATAATAATAAGAAATCATAACAAACGGCAATAAGTGCACGGCACCACCCTTCGTGCTTTTACACTTTTCCTCACCCAAACAACAATTTCAAACAAGGGCAAGGGAATAAACAAAACGGTAATAGAAATCCCGGCAAGGGAACACAATTAAACAATTAAACCCTGACAAGGGTACAACAATTAAGCAATAAAATTTCCGGCAAGGTAGGTACCAACAATTTAACAAAATATCTCAGCAAGGGAATTATTTAATACTTCTTTCTCTTTCTTTCATTCCTTACTTGTAATTCATTTTACCAATTGAGCCAATGCTCCAAAGGGTTCAATCATCTCATATACTTTCTCAATTCACCTTATAACTTGAGCCAACGCTCCTCAAATATTAAGCATCACAATTTCTTTCACGTGCTCTTCACAACATATAGAAGTCATCATCTAAACATGGAACATATAACGAAATCCAAATATCCACAATATAAAGACTCACGGTCATGCTAGACACCAACGTACAGATACTCGTCACCATGACCATACGTCGTACTCGACAAATAGCAAGTAGCAAATGAGACTCAACTCCTATTCCCTCAAGCTAAAGTTAGACCAAACACTTACATCAAAGCCTTGAATTCCAGTCAATCCTCAACTATCGCTTTACCCCGCGATTCCACCTCCAATTCGTACGAATCTAATCACAAATTTCTCAATTACTTTAATAAATACTAAATGAATCAATTTAAATGCATAAAAATGAATTGCCCAAGTTTTTCGCAAAAATTCCAAAATTGTCCCCGGGCCCATGTGGTCAAAACCCGGGATTCGAACCTAAACCCGGTTACCCATTCCCCCACGAACCCAAATATAAAATTTGTTTTGAAATTGGACCCCAAATTGAGGTCCAAATCACTAATTTTTTAAAAAACCTAGGTTTTATCCAAAAATCCCAATTTCACCCATGGAAAATCTTTGATTTCAAGTGGAAAACATGTTAAATAATGTTAATGATTGCAAGGATTAAGTCAAAATTGACTTACAAATGATTTGGAAGAAGTTTTGTTCGTGAAGAATCGCCTATGGAGTTTGGGTTTTGAAAGAATGATGAAAAGTGATGAAAATTCGACTAAGTATAAAATTTATTGGGCTGCGGATATGAGAAATGCGAAGTTGGGTTCGCAATTGCGAATCCTGAAGGCTTGGGAAATATGACACTACTGTTTGCATTTGCAATCTCAGGTCTACCAAGGGACCTTCGCAATTGCAAAACGGGTCTCGCATTTGAGAACCAGTGACCATCATATTTGCGAGGTTTGGCTTCGCATTTGCGAACCTTGGCCGACCTAGGCTGGTTTCGCATTTGCACTAGCTGGACCTTTGCATTTGCGAACTCTAGCTTCGCAAATGCAAATCCTGCAGATAGCTGATACCAGTTTTTTTTTCCAAAAATGAGAAATGCAATCCGACACCTATCCAAAACTCACCCGAGCCCTCGGGGCTCCAAACCAAATATACACACAACCTCAATAATCTCCTACGGATTTACTAGCACAATCAAATCGCCAAAATAACATCAAGAACAACGAATCATACCTCAAAATCACTAGATTTTCTTCAAACTTCATAACTTTCAAATTTAGAGTTTTAAGTCTGAAACACGTCAAACGACGTTCGATATCAACCAAACTTCACAGAAAGTGCTTAAACCATATATAAGACTTGTATCGGGTGCCGGAACCAAAATACAGGCCCGATACCACAATCTTTTAAATAAATTTTATTTCCAATTTTCTTAATAATTTTAGAAAAATAATTTCATAGAAAAATTTATTTCTCGAGCTCTGGACCTCTAAATTCGATTCCAGGCAAATGCCCGAGTCTCATATTTTTCTACGGACCCTCCGGGACCGTCAAATCACGGGTCCGGGTCCGTTTATCCAAAATGTTAACCGAAGTCAAATTTACTCATATTAATATCAAAATTTATCATTTTTCACACAGAATTCATATTTAAGCTTTTCGGCTACGCGCCCGGACTGCGCATGCAAATTGAGGCAACCCCAAATGAGGTCTTCGAGGCCTCAGAAGCATAGAAAGAGTAGGGAAACAAGTGATGACCCTTTGGGTCGTCACATTCTCCACCTCTAAAACAACCGTTCGTCCTCGAATGGACAAAAGGAAGAAGTACTTGAGTCGGGGAAAAGATGGGGATATCAGCCCCGCATATCAGACGCGGACTCCCAGGTTGAAGCCTCAAGAGACTGACCTCTCCACTGAACACTAATAGAGGGAAAACCTTTAGATCTCAACTGACGAACCTGCCGGTCTAAAATAGCCACCGGGTCCTTCTCGTAAGGCAAGTCTTTGTCCAACTGGACAGTGCTGAAATCTAGCACGTGGACTGGATCGCCGTGATATTTCCGAAGCATGGATATATGAAAAACTGGATGTACGGCTGATAAGCTAGGCGGCAATACAAGTCTATAAGCCACCTCTCCCACTCGATCAAGAATCTCAAACGGTCCAACGAACCTAGGTCTAAGATTGCCTTTCTTACCAAATCTCATCACGCCTTTTATAGGCGACACTCGGAGCAAGACCCGCTCACCAATCATGAAAGCTACATCCCGAACCTTACGATCTGCATAACTCTTTTGCCGCGATTGAGCCGAACGAAGCCTGTCCTGAATGATCTTGACCTTGTCCAAGGCCTCCTAAACCAAATCCATACCTATCAACCGAGCCTCTCCCGGCTCAAACCACCCAATCGGATACCGACACCGCCTACCATATAAAGCCTTATAAGGAGCCATCTGGATGTTCAACTGGTAGCTGTTGTTGTCGGCAAACTTCGCTAAAGGAAAGAACTGATCCCACGAACCTCCAAAGTCAATAACACAATCCCGGAGCATATCCTCCAAAATCTGAATAGTCTGCTCGGACTGACCGTCCGTCTGAGGATGAAATGTTGTGCTCAACTCAACCCGTGTGCCCAACTCTCGCTGAAATGTGCCCCAAAAGCGCGAGATAAACTTTGTACCCCGGTCTGAAATGATAGATACCGGCACACCATGAAGGCGAACAATCTCCCGGATATAAATCTCAGCTAATCTCTCGGATGAATAGGAGACTGCCAAAGGAATGAAATGTGCTGACTTGGTCAGCCTATCCACAATGACCCAAACTGCATCGAACTTCCTCCGAGTCAATGGAAGTCCGGTAATGAAGTCCATAGTGATCCTCTCCCACTTCCAATCGGGAAGCTCAATCCTCTAAAATAAACCACCAGGACTCTGATGCTCTTACTTAACCTGCTGACAGTTCAAACAACGAGCCACATATGTGACAATATCCTTCTTCATCCTATGCCACCAATAATGCTGCCGCAAGTCCTGATACATCTTCGCTCACTTGGATAAAAAGAGTACCGAGAACTATGGGCCTCCTCTAAAATCAAATCTCGAAGCCCATCCACATTAGGCACGCAAACTCACCCCTGCAATCTCAAAACTCCATCCGCATCTAAGGTAACCTGTTGGGCACCTCCACACTACACCGTGTCTCTAAGGACACAAAAATGGGGGTCATCAAACTACCAATCACGGATATGCTCCAATAATAAAGAACGAGCAACCGTACAAGCCAACACACGACTGGGCTCAGAAATATCCAGTCTTATGAATTGATTGGCTAAGGCCTGAACATCCAAAGCAAGCGACTGCTGACTAACTAGAATATTAGCAAGATTGCCCATACTGGCTGACTTCCTACTCAAAGCGTCAGCCACCACATTGGCCTTCCCCAGATGATACAAAATGGTGACATCATAATCCTTCAACAACTCCAACCACCTCCGCTGCCTCAAATTCAACTCCTTTTGCTTGAACAAGTACTGAAGACTCTTGTGGTCAGTGAACACCTCACATGCCACGCCATACAAATAGTGCCTCCAAATTTTCAAGGCATGAACAATAGCTGCCAACTCTAAATCATGTACTGGAAAATTCTTCTCATGAATCTTCAACTGCCTCGAAGCATAGTCAATAACCTTGCCACCCTGCATCAACATTGCACCAAGCCCAATACGGGAAATATCACAATAGACTGTATAAGGCCCTGATCCTGTAGGCAAAACCAACACCGGTGCCGTAGTCAGAGCTATCTTGAGCTTCTGAAAGCTTGCCTCACACTCATTCGACCATCTGAACTGGGCATCCTTCTGGGTCAATCTGGTCATCGAGGCTGCAGTAGATGAAAATCCCTCCATAAATCGTCGATAGTAGCCTGCCAACCCCAAGAAACTTCGAATCTCCGTAGCTGATGCTGGTCTAGGTCAGTTCTTGACTGCCTCAATCTCTTTCGGGTCTACCTGAATACCCTTTGCTTATACAACGTGATCTAGAAATGCTACTGAACTCAGCCAGAACTCGCACTTGGAGAACTTGGCATATAACTGACTATCCCTCAGAGTCTGAAGAACCACTCTAAGATGCTGCTCGTGCTCCTCCTGGCTGCGGGAGTACACCAAAATATAATCAATGAAGACTGTCACGAACATGTCCAAATATGGCCTGAACACTCGGTTCATCAACTCCATGAATGCTGCTGGGGCATTGGTCAAACCAAATAACAAGACCGGGAACTCATAATGCCCATAGCGAGTACGGAAAGTTGTCTTAGGGACATCAGATGCCCTAATCCTCAACTGATGGTAGCCAGATCTCAAGTCTATATTTGAAAATACCTTGGCACCCTGAAGCTGATCGAACGAATCATCAATTCTCGGCAGTGTATATTTATTCTTGATTGTAACCTTGTTCAATTGTCGGAAATCAACACACATTCTCATTGAACCATCTCTTTTTTTTCTTTACTAACAACACCGGCACACCCCAAGGCGAAGCACTGGGTCTAATGAAACCATTCTCAAGAAAATCTTGCAACTGGTCCTTTAACTCTTTTAACTCCGGTGTGGACACATAAACAGGGCACTCAAAGAATCACTAGGCATGACCAGATACGGCACAAAATGAAATAGAAGCTTCTCCACCACATACCAAAACAATACATGCACCTATACCTCTAATACCCTTACATCCACCTCTAGCATCTCTACCTCCAACCATAATACCTTTACCTCCTCAAGGCCTCCGAAGACGAAGTTGATCTATCAATGGTCCGTGTTGCTGCTCAGCTGAAGAAACGTTACATGACCTTGCCATTCGTGAAAGAACGTAGAAGAATTTCAATTAGCATTGAGAAACCAAACCGCACGACATGAAAGAACAAACGCGAAACTTTTCCTAACTCTGCAGCCTCTGGGATAAATACAGACGTCTCCGTACCGATCCCTCAGACTCTACTAAGCTTGTCCGTGAGTTGTGAGACCTATGTAACCTAGAGCTCTGATACCAACTTGTCACGACCCGGATTTCCCACCCTCGGGAGTCTTGATGGCGCCTACTCGTAGAAGCTATGCAAGCCAAATTTAGTTATTTTTCCTTTGATAAACAATCCTTTTAACAATCATTCGACAATAATATTTAAACAATGAGAAGTCAAACAATAACAAGAAGAAGTCTTAAATTTATATAGCTAAACAAGATACTGAATTCCAACATAATCTCTACCCAAGAACTGGAGTCACATACTCACGAAAATCTAAGAAATACTAAATACAAGGTATGAAAGAAACATAAATCTGTTTATCCCGAATACAAAGATATGGCAGTCTAATGTAAGGATAGAAGGGAGATAACGGGCGCCTGCAAGACTACCTCGGGTCTCTCTGGACTATAGGTATGCTTCTGAACTAAAGATGCTGTTGCTGCTGCTCGAAACCTGGACTTGTGCAAAAATGCACAGAGTGTAGCATCAGAACAACCGACCCCATGTGCTGGTAAGTGCCTAGCCTAACCCCGACGAAGTAGTGACAAGGATAGACTGGACATTACATAAACCTGTGCAGATATATATACGAGTACAATGGAAAATAGCAAGAACATAACAATTTAAGCGGGGGAAGGGAACATGCTTCAGGGGCAATAGATAGAAATAAAATATCAAGAATAATAGAGCTTACATCTAAAGTTTAGCTTCTAACACAAAATAAAGAGATAAGTAAACTTCTATATTCCACTCATCTTGTTGCAGGCGTGCAACCCGATCCCATTTCAATATCACTTGTGGTAGGCATACCACTCGCTCCCATTTCAATATATCATGTGTGGTAGGCATATCACTCGCTCCCATTTCAATATATCAAGTGTGGTAGGCATACCACTCGCTCCCATTTCAATATATCACGTGTGGTAGGCGTACCACTCGCTCCCATTTCAATATATCATGTATGGTAGGCGTTCCTAACACTTACCTCAAAGCCTTGAATTCCACTCAATCCTCAACTATCGCTTTACCCCACGATTCCACCTCCAATTCGCTCGAATCTAATCACAAATTGCTCAATTACTTTAATAAACATTAAATAAATTAATTTAAATGTATAAAAATGAATTTACCAACTTTTTCCCAAAAATTCCAAAATTGCCCCCGGGCCCACGTGGTCAAAACCCGGGGTTCGAACCAAAATCCGGTTACCCATTCCCCCACGAACCCAAATATGCAATTTATTTTGAAATCGGACCCCAAATTGAGGTCCAAATCACCAATTTTTAGAAAACCTAGGTTCTACCCAAAAACCCCAATTTCACCCATGGAAAATCTTTGATTTCAAGTGAAAAACATGTTAAATGATGTTAATGATTGAAAGGATTAAGTAAAAATCAACTTACAAATGATTTGGAAGAAGTTTTGTTCTTGAAGAATCGCCTATGGAGTTTGGGTTTTGAAAGAATGGTGAAAAGTGATGAAAATTCGACCAAGCATAAAATTTGCTGGGCTGCGGATATGGAAAATGCGAAGTTGGGTTCGCAATTGCAAACCCTGCAGGCTTGGGAAATGCAACACTACTGTTCGCATTTCCGAACTCAGATTTACCAAGGGACCTTCGCAATTGCAAAACGGGTCTCGCATTTGCGAACCAGTGACCATCGCATTAGCGAGGTTTGGCTTCGCATTTGCGAACCTTGGCCGGCCTAGGCTGGTTTCGCATTTGCGAACCAGACTTCGCATTTATGATAGCTGGACTTTCGTATTTGCGAACTCTGGCTTCGCAAATGCGAATCCCGCAGGTAGCTGATACCAGTTTTTTTTCATAAATGAGAAATGCAATCCGACACCTATCCAAAACTCACCCGAGCCCTCGGGGCTCCAAACGAAATATGCACACAACCTCAATAACTTCCTACGGACTTACTCGCATGATTAAATCGCCAAAATAATATCAAGAACAATGAATCATACCTCAAAATAACTAGTTTTTCTTCAAACTTGATAACTTTCAAATTTAGAGTTTAAGTCCAAAACACGTCAAACGACGTCTGATCTCAACCAAACTTCACAGAAAGCGCTTAAACTATATATAAGACTTGTACCGGGCACCAGAACCAAAATACGGGCCCGATACTGCAATCTTTTAATCAAATTTCATTTCCAAATTTCTTAATAATTTTAGAAAAACAATTTCACAGAAAAATTCATTTCTCGGGCTCTGGACCTCAAAATTCAATTTCGGGCATATTCCCGAGTCCTATATTTTTCTACGGACCCTCCGGGACCGTCAAATCATGGGTCCTGGTCCGTTTACCCAAAATATTGACCGAAGTCAAATTTACTCATATTAATATCAAAATTTATCATTTTTCATACATAATTCATATTTAAGTTTTCCGGGTACGCGCCCGGACTGCGCACGCAAATTAAGGCAACCCCAAATGAGGTCTTCAAGGCCTAGGAAGCATAGATAGAGTAGGGAAACAAGGGATGACCCTTTGGGTCGTCAAAATTTCTTATCCTCCCCCAATACTATGATGGTTCTACTTTTTTTGGTGAAGTTAATTGGAACAAAGAACCCAGGGAAACTGACCTTATTGAGATCAGAGATATGTTAAAGTGTTTCATGGAACAAAGTAATGAGAAACAACTACAAATACAATGGCTGTGAGATACTATCCAAAGGCAATGGGCAATTATTCATAACTTGGAGGCACACGTGAGTCAACTAGTTGAAGCATTTAATGCTCAAGAAGCTAATATTGCAGATAGTAGCTGAAAGAGCTTGCATTAGATGCAGGAATTGAGGTGCTAATGGAGGAGGTTAGAGTAGAGCAATAACAATCTATCCAACTAGAATTTGAGAATGTCGATATTGAAGATGGAATACTAGAATCAACCAAGGAAATTGAGGATACAAATTTAGTTAACTCTAGTGTGATATGCGTTGAGGATGTCGAAATTTTGAAGTTTATGTATTTGAGAGCGTTGGACCTCATTCCAAATACTTCTCTACCTTGTGTTCTAATAGTGAAATGGGAATGGATCCTTACGACCTTACGAGCATACAAAGAAGTCAACGGAAGAGGTAGATGAGCCTTATATTATGAAATTTTCGAAGCCGTCTATGCAAGATGACACTCCTCAGCTTGAAGCCAAAAAGTGCATATAGAATCATTTAATTTTTGGCTTACAAGAATTTGTATCACCCCAAGAACATAATCATAAGCTTGAGTCAAAACTTGGGGTTCACTTCATAAGCTCAAGGCGGAGGCAAAAAAAAGCGATTTGCATCGGGCCGCGACGTTAAATCAAACGCTTATTGGTAGGCAACCTAGTTTTACTTTTTTTTTATATAATTTTTTTACTATTTTTAATTTTTTTTGTAGTGTTGTTTTATTTTTATTTTCTAGGATCATGGGAAGCAAAGTCACTGGAAGAAAGCAAAGCAAGTGAGATGGTGAGAACTAAGTTTGGGGTGCCTGCACAAAGAATCAAGTCAGGAAGAAGTCTGAGTACCCTACGAGTTGCTAATGCTTCGGCCTATGGCCTATCGGGGAGTTTTTTTTACCCTCTTATATTTATGAGTGTGCATTGTGGACAATGCATAATTTTAAATGTGGGGTGAAGAGATCAACCGTTTGGGTGGATTCCTATGCTAGTTTAGTTGTGCTATTTTATATTATATGTTATGAAAAAATTTTAAAATAAATAATTAGGTAGAAATAATCCCTCTTAATTTCTCTTATGAACACAGTTCTTTTTCAAGTATGACTCTTTGTAGTAATTTTTTTAAAGTAGAATTTTCAAAAACTTTTGAACTTTTCCCAATGATGGACTACCTAGACATTTTTTATGAGGGCTTAAAGTCTAAAGAAAATACAAAAAGATTTTTTTTTGTTTTTTTCAATTGATAATAAAATGGGAAGAACTTGTGTATCTATGCTTTTTGACATATTTTATGTAGGGGCTTAGAGTTGGAGCATTTGCACTAAGTACTTTCTTCTTTATTCTTGTGACTGTTGATACCAATTTTTCCCTATGTATTTTTTATACTTTCAAAATAGCATACGTATGCATATATAAGTATGCCTGAAAGTTTTGGTATTTTCCTCAATTTTAAAAAATTTTTAAAATTAATTTATTGTCTATTTTAATAGTACAAAATCCAAAATTATTCTCAAAATTATTATTTTTGGTGAATAATTTATTTCCATTCTTATATTTACACCAAATATAATTAAGGTAATTTTTTTGCATATTTTTATAAATTTATTTTTGATATATCTAAGCTAAATTGCGTAAAATTATAATTATAGCCTATGTTACGATTAATAAGGTTTTATAATTATAAAATTATTTCTAATATTTTTAGATTATTTTTTATATATTATTAACTAGTTCAGTGCTTTTAATTTATTTTTAAATTATTTTTAACTATTTTAATTAAATAAAAAAGGGAGAAAGTGGCTATTTAAAATATGGCCCATTTCTATTTCAATTTTAGCCTCAATTTAAAACCCAATTCCACCCAATTGAGACGACCCGTTTTGATTTTGACCCGCCCCAAACCCAACTCACTTAACCCGCCCGGCCGTCTCCTTTTAATCTAGGCCATTGATCATTTTGATCAACGCCTACCATTCCTTCTTTCCATTTTTTATTCCCAACTACCCTAACCCTAATTCATTTCTCACAAACAGCCGCCCCTAAAATCCCTTCGTCTCTCAAACTCACTCTAACCCTCTCCGAAACCCTAGCCCTATCCCGCCGGTTTCCACCTTGTTTCAACGGAATCAATGGCATCCCAAGCCCCGGGTGGCCTATACTCACCCCCATGTTCCCTTATACCCTTGTTACTTAAAGATTCAAGGTTCGATCTTGTAGGCCTTCGCTCAGATCTCCGCCGATTCGAGTTTCACGGCTATCTCCGGCTTGACTCCGGCATATCCTAGCCCTATGAGCCTAGCTCTGACTCATTCGACTCGGAACAGAACTTTTCCAGGCCTTTCGAGGCTCTCCTAATTTCTCTAGATCTGCTCTAGATCTGTGTTTATTTTAAGGTTTTCAAATGATTCNTTTTACTTGTTTTACTGTGATTCCTATGTGTTACTCTTACTGTATTTGCTCTACTGTAACTCCTATGTGTTTCTACTATGATTTCCATGTGTTTTCTTCTACCATGCTTTCCTCTACCATTTCTTTATGAGTTCTTTTACAGTATTTTGTTCTCTTATTACGTTGCCTGAAGTGTTTAAGGTTCTAGTTCCTTGGGGTTTTCTGAACTTATTCTTGCCTGATTTATTTGCTTTCGTCTCTACACTAGATTAAGGTTAGAAACCCTAGAATTTGGGGTTTCAGTCGAGTCCTGAGGCCGCTTGGATGTGACTTGTTTGTTTCTCATCTCTGAACTAGTTGATTTCAAAGCCCTAATTTCTGAGTTCATCTTTGTTTCTTTTTGTGGTTCTGATTTTTGCTAAAATCCTATAGGGCCTTTTATCTGACCTCTCGCATGCCATCTGATACTCTCTTTTAGCTATAATCTTTTGGTTGCATGATACTTTGCTATTGTTTGAATCCAGCCTCGCATGTTTAAAGCTCATACCCTCTTTATAGTTAGATTTTCCCTATTAGAATAACCTTTGATTTGGGGATTGATTTCAGTCTTGCCTTGTGTGAATACGATTGATTCTTTCTTTGTTTAATTTTGAACCTCTCGATTCCCTTGTTGTCTGGCTTGGTTCATTGGGGATTTAGGGAATCTCTGATTCCTTGAATTACTATGTGCTAATTAGTTTACTTCTTGCCTTATTAACTTGACCGTGTATTTCCAAATTCCCTTTCCTTAATTAAGATCCACATCTATTCACCCTTATTTGTATGCTGTACACAATGTGTTTATTTGATCCCCTTTCCTTAAATATTTCTTGTCCTTTACCGTTCAAATTTGGACTCCTTAATTAAAGGAACCTTTGTTATTGATTGATCCTAATTGATACTTGACTATTTTCTTTCCTTGCTTACTTGCCTGACTTCAAATATAAATACATGCTCCTCTCTCAACACACGGAAGAGAATTCGACGNTTTTCTCTACTAAGTGTTCTGCTCCTCTCTCTTCTACTGTCTGAAATACTCCTGAGTTCCTCTTGAACTCTCAAACACTTGCTGAAGGTCTTGAGTTTGCTTTTGCTAACTTTTTGGCTGATTACTTACTTTTGCTTGTTCAGCTGTACTAAAATTGCAACTGGTATGTCTTTCTAGTTAAATAATACCCTCCTACACTATGTGTTTATTTCCCTTCTTCTATTATGCATTCTACATTATATGCTCCTTTTAGTCAGTCATGCTCTCTTTCATTATGTTCTGCACCTTCAAGTCTGTTATGCCTTCATGTTTCTGTAAATGCTTTCTTATGTGGTACTATGTCCCTTTGACCCCCTTCTTATGTGTGAGTGCAATTCTAAGTCATGTTAGCATTCTATTATTACCACTCATGACTTAGAATTAGGTTCTCTTGAACCTCTACTCAAATCAATTCCCATTCCCTTTACCCCTTATGTGCTGAGCCTTAACTCAGGTCTGGTGGTGTCCTAATCACCATCCAGACCTAAGTTTGACTTCTAAAAGTCTGCTCTTTATTTGTTGGCCAAGCAGAGGGTCAGGGGTGAGCCAGTCTATGCCCATGGCTGTGTATAACCACCCTCTGCTATGGCTCCCTAACTCCTCTCTCACTTTGCACTTATTCCTAGTTTCTAAGTTCTGCCCCCTTTTGGTAAGCCATGCTTTGGGACCCTCGAGCTCCCTCTGAACTTGGATGCCTGAGGGCTGGAAATTCTATACTGCACTATTATGTTACAACAATTGTTATCCAGAGTGTAAGCACTGCCTGGAGTCCTTGAGCCTCCTTGGAACTTTGAAACACTTTGGGTGAGAGAAGGCCTTGGAAATCTGGAATCTGGATTTGGTGAAACACATGTTATTGGATATTAAGATTGAATTAGGCTGCTCAGATCTAGCTGTAGTCTGTGATGTATTTTTAATCGTTTTCTTTCTTTCTTCTAGTTCTGTAATAATCTTGTAAAAAAGGAACTCGGGGATTATTAGTAAAGGGCATGGAAGAGGTTTACTTTATTTCACAAAGCGTAGATACCATGCCTATAGGTTAATGTTTTAATAACCTAGATACCATGTCTATATGTTTTCAACGTTTTAACTCGAATCATTAGAAATCCTACCTATAAGACTTAATATCCATGTAACAAGTTGCATATAGAGATCATGCCTATAGGAAATGTATAAACGTTAGGCAAATAGTAGGGTAATCGAATACTCATTCCTTTACCGGTTTAATAATAGTAACAAGTCAAAAAAAAATCAAGATATAGATATCATGCCTATAGGAGTCTAAACTCGCCTAATCTGTGTTTAAGTAATAACAACCCCGTTAACTGGCCTTTAAAACGTCATAATAAAAAGTTTTCAGTACCATTCTTCCAAACCCGCCTGCTTTAAAACTCTTATAAATCTGTAATGATCTCAAGTTTTTTTCCAAACTTGCATCTTTCTGCTAAAACAATGCCTTTAAACCTTCTGCCTGAATTTCTATCCATTTCGTGAAGCTATCTTTCAAAACAGATTTTCAACTCTTTCGTTTTAAATATTTGTACCTTTTCTTAAAATTCTTTTTACAGTTCTCCTGTGTCTTAATTAAATCAGTCTGTTAATTCTCGAATTCATCTCTGAACTTCTGCAATTTTCAATCTTCTGTTTTAAACTCTTTTGCATTAGGTCCTTTTCTAAAAACAGTGCTTTTTCTAAATGACTCGCTTAAAATACCTCAATTTCTGACAATTGGATCCAGGTTGCCTAATGCAGACTTTTTATCCAACTCTATTGTTAAATTAGTCCGTCCGCCGTTAAATTTACTTTAAAGACCAAATCGGTATGTGCAAGGCATGCTAAACCATGTGTTGTCTGATTTAAGGGGTCTTACGTGAGCCTTATATGCTTGTTTGTCAACTCCCTATTATTTGCTATTTGTTTTGGTTGTCGCCACTAGTATTTTGTCCTTTTAAACCCCATATATGCCCCTACCCCTTTCCTCCCCTTTAGGATTAGAAGTCCTAATACCCCGGGACTGATAGGTTGGAACGGGTAATAACATGCAATAAGTAACGAGACTAATCGCGTTTAAATACCTTAACGGGGTGGGAAGAGTAGAATATGGATATGATGACTGGTGTGATAATATCTCGTGCGATCCCTATTTTGAGGAGTGATTGCTGGGTATTGCATTGATGTGATCCATATTGTATTTAAACCTAGGAGCTCCTTTCTTTTCTTTTCCTTAAGTGCTTTCATTTCTTTGCATCAACTCCTTTTCTAAAGACTGTCTATTCTTCCCTTTTCTTTTCAAAGTTTCAAACTTATTTGTAACTATTATGTGTAAACCTTATTTGCTTTCTTCTACTCCTTTAAAGTCACAATTAAGCATGGCCAGGAACCATACTAGTGGATCTTGAGGGATGCTTAACACCTTCCCCTCGAGATAATCTCAAGCCTTTGCCCAAACTCTGGTTTTCTTTCAAATCTTCTTCTTTTTCTTTGAAGTGTCCTAATACACTATAATCATTAGGTGGCGACTATTCAAATTCCATAACCCGATTCCTCAAAAGGGAATAAGAGTTGTTTTGTCCATAATATCGTAAACCCGATTTCTTTCTTTTAGAAGGGGGAAAACGAGGGCGTCGACAGCTTGGCGACTCTGCTGGGGAATTTTTTAAGGCTTTTACCATTACATGCTCTTGTGACTTTATTGCTTCCTTAATTGCTTTTATTTCCCGCCTTTAATTATTTCATCATGATTACTGACTTGGCTCTTCATGTTTTCCCTTTCTCTCAATTTCTTCCTTTACTGCTTTATTACTATTTCAATACCATTGTAATTTTTGAGCATTTACTGTAATCTTTTACTGTATGAACGTGAAAATACATTCAATTTGCTTCATTTTTGTCACTGCATCTTCAACATCATGTTCCACTCGTGCCAAAACGAATCTTATAGC
The DNA here is from genome assembly GCA_026770625.1 of Nicotiana glauca. Classification (NCBI taxonomy): domain Eukaryota; kingdom Viridiplantae; phylum Streptophyta; class Magnoliopsida; order Solanales; family Solanaceae; genus Nicotiana; species Nicotiana glauca. The sequence goes on along the minus strand of MU784270.1, from coordinate 101,819 downwards.
AATGCTTATAATGAGTGGTTGCGCCCTTCTAATATTATAACCCCCTAAATATGGCAAAGGCATATTTGCGGTAAAACCAGTCGATCAACAGTCTAGTCGACGGTTCCGCCCCTTTCCCTATTGAGTTGTCCGCTCAAGGGTACCTTGTCTAGCACATCAAAATATAGAAACCTTAATCTATTAAACTGTGAAACTTAGCCAAGTTAGTTATGTTGTCCGCATAATGACTCATTAAGATAGCCTAAACCAAAGTCCATCGGGTTTCCTCGAAACCCAAACGGACGCCTTCACGTTGTGTGCATTTATTTGGAGAACTAAATGCCTTTATGCTAATTATTGATTTAAATAGTCGAGTCTGGGTCTAACCCTTTGTTTTGCAGAAAATGAGGCACGAAATCCCCAGATTCGGTATGGTATCTAACATTCACCCAAGGTTGCTAAGTTGGTGGGAGGATCTACATGCCAGCACTCAGACCCTTGTCCGCAAGTACTTAGGGAATTTGCCCTCACTTCTGGAAATCCAGCCTAACAACAAAATCATAGAGGCTACAACTCTGTTCTGGGACAGTGATCGGTCGGTTTTTCGCTTCGGTGACCTCGAAATGACCCCTTTGCTAGAAGAAATAGGGGGTCTAGCTGGAATTCCTTGGGAGACTCCGGGTCTACTTATGCCAGAGAATCGCAAGGGTAAGGGTTTCCTCAAAATGATGGGACTCAATAAGAATCCGGATCTGACTTGCCTAAAATATTCCTATATACCATTTGACTTCCTGTATGAAAGGTTTGGCCATAGCAAGTCCTACCGCACCTACACTGACGAATTCGCCCTTACCTCTTTAGGGCATATACATAGGAGGGTCTTTGTATTGATGTTCTGTTTCTTGGGTATGGTGATCTTTCCCATGAAGAAGGCTAGGATCCACACCAGACTAGCCATGGTAACCAAAACCTTCATGGAAGGGATCGATGGGCAGTCTTTCAGCATAGTGCCCGTGATCATCGCTGAAATCTGTCGAGCCTTGGGAAAATGTCAACAACGGGCCTCACACTTCGAGGGTTGTAATCTGTTACTTCAACTCTGGCTTATAGAACACTTTCAAAAAGGTTACTATCGACAGGAGATTATACGCAGGTATTGGGATGACCATATTGCTTTCCACCACCCCAAGAGAATGAACTTCATGCCCAACATGTTCGCTCAGCCGGAGGACACTGGAGGATGGGTAGAGCTGTTTGAAAATCTAAAGGAAGAGCAAGTACAGTGGATGTTCGAGTGGTTCCCAACAGGGGAGTTCATTGTTCGTTCTCGAGATGCACCGTTCCTCATACTCATCGGTCTGAGGGGAACTCATCATTATGTCCCTCTCCGAGCCATGAGGCAAGCAGGGAGGAAACAAATCATACCAAGGGTAGACAAAATAAGTCGTTTCAAGGCTAACTTTCAGGACGATGATAGCCTGCACAGGTGTCAAGCTCAACATATGTGGCATTGCAAGCTCGTCTTGGGGAGAAAAACTATTGAAGCAGATAGGTATCATGCAGGGTGTGTGCCGCATTATTCGGGTTGGTTAGAAGACGATCACATTGGTTTAGGTCACCCAGGGTTCGTCCGAGGTCATAGGCTTATTGATGAGAAAGCTGCAGTGCAGGTTAAATAAATCAAATGCGCAAGAGGATGCGAGAGCGTGAAAATGAGTACCGGGAAATACAAGAAGCTCACCAGAAGTTGATCAACAAGTGGAAGGACATGGCTGTCAACGCCAACAATCTGTTAGGGTATCTAGAAAGAGGTCTAGTAGAGTTGGAAGGAAAGTTCTTGAAGAGGATTGAAGACTGCCAAAATGCCGAGGGAAGTGCAGGCGGACATTTGGCTCGAGCCTATTTGCTGCTAGGACTGCGCGAGTTGATGCAGCTGTACGAGGGAGGCAAGAATACCGAATCTGGGGAAGGTCCTTCTGGGACCAAGTAGTTAGGATCTTTTATTTCCTGCTTTCCTAATGTAATAAGGCCACTGGCCATTAGTGACATCTTTCCGTTATTTCAAATTACGTTTTAGACTCGTCTTATTTTTATCAATAAAATGAGGCATTTAGCATTATAAGTTCTCCAAATTTAACTTGTCGCTAGGCCTACCTCGGGCACAACGAGGCACCCAAATTAGGAAACGATTTATATTCCTGCACAACGTGTTTAAATACCGCAATATTATTTTTTCAGAATCCGCACTAACTTTTTACCTTTTTGTTTTTCTTTTATTTTTATTCCCCTTCCCAAAGGTTAGTTCGTGCATTCTGGCACCATCAGCATACTCAACAAGATCCAAGGGCCCTCCACCTCCTCCTCCTCCGAGTCCTACCAGAAACAGGAACAAAGGCAAAATGGGAGATGCAAACGCTAGAAAGGAAATTGAGGAAACTTCTCAGAACACTCCAATTACCAAGGAAACTGCTGCTCATCTTGAGCAGACTTTGCTGAGATTTCGGGAAGAATTAGAACAAGTCCGGAACCTGGCAAGCCTATCAATCACTCTTGCCGCTGCTGATGCCAACACCCAGAACCCCGTACCTCCACAGCCACCAGTACAAACTGCTAATACCCAAGCCTGCAACACATGCAACAACACTCCACTGCTCATTCCCGAACCACAAAACACCACAAACGACCATAACACCCCTATCTTTGTGGACACTACACCCCACTATACCCAGCCAATCTCAAGTGCACCCGAATCAGATGACAAGGACTCCCTTATCAGGAATTTGGCCGCCGAACTCAAGAAGTTGACTAGCCGGGTCCAAGGTGTCGAGGGTAGCAAAGGTGTTGAAGGGTTGAACTATGAAGATCTTTGTGTTCAGCCAGATGTTGAGCTTCCGGAGGGGTACAAACCTCCCAAGTTCGAGATGTTTGACGGTACAGGTGATCCCAGGGTCCATCTAAGAATGTATTGTGACAAGCTGGTAGGAGTTGGAAGGGACGAGAAAATCCGCATGAAGCTGTTCATGAGGAGTCTGAAAGGCGACGCCTTGTCTTGGTACATCAGCCAGGATTCAAAGAAGTGGACAAGTTGGGTGAGCATGGCGTCCGACTTTATGGACCGGTTCAGGTTCAACACTGAGAACGCACCGGATGTGTTCTATATCCAGAATCTGAAGAAGAAGCCCACAGAAACCTTTCGCGAGTATGCAACTCGTTGGAGGTTAGAAGCTGCCAAGGTCAGGCCAGCCCTCGAGGAAGAGCAGATGAACAGGTTCTTTGTCCGGGCTCAGGATCCGCAATACTATGAGAGACTGATGTTGATAGAGGGTCAGAAATTCTCCGACATCATCAAGTTGGGAGAAAGAATCGAAGAAGGTATCAAGAATGGTATGGTCACCAATCTCGAAGCATTACAGGCCACCAACAAGGCCTTACAGTCTGGTGGCACGTCAAAGAAAAAGGACGTGAATTCCGTAATGGCTGCGCAAAGAACCAAATCCCCTATGAAGTACCAAACCTATCCCTCAACTCCACTCACATATCAACCTACCCTAAATTACCAAGCACCCTCACCTACATACCAAATGCCACCATCTGCCTACCAATCACCTCCACCACCCACATATCAACCCATCTCACCAAGATATTCCCAACCCGCGCCCATGTACCAAACATATAACTCCTAACCTTCTCATTACCCATCACCACCGACTCGCCAAAACTTTCCTCGACCCAGACCAAATTTGGACCGCAGACCTCCCAGACAATATACCACCATAGCCGAGTCAATCGACCAACTATATGAAAAACTCAAAACAGACGGTTATGTTACTCCTATCCCAACCATAACTCCAGAAAATCCCTCCCAGTAGGTCAATCCAAACAAAACTTATGCATACCATTCCGAAATGAAAGGCCATACCATCGACGAGTGTCGCTCGTTGAAAGATAAGATTCAGACTTTGATTGATAACAAGGTCATTATGGCAAGGGAGCCTGCTCTCAATGTCCGCAACAACCCTCTGCCTGACCACAAGGGTGGAGGTATCCATATGATCGAGATAGAGGATGATTGGGACCCCAAAGGGTCAATCGGATTGATTGCCGAAGGAGATGAGCCTAAGAAACCGATGGTTACCCTCAATCCCATTGTTGTTCAGATCCAGCCTTCTGAGGGCAATATGGTAAATGTGTCTGTACCACTCAAGTTTGAAGTGCCTCATGCAAAGGCGCCAAAACCAATTGACGTCGAGTTCGGAGTTCCAAAGGCACCTGCACTATTTGAAGTTGTTGTGTTACCTCCAAGGGTGACAATTCCGGTTTCCATGATAGACGTGACCTCGTTCAAGTCAAACGCAATACCTTGGAATTACACAGCGGAAGCTAGGAGAAAAGGGAAAACACATACTGGAGAAGCGATCGCCGCACAGGGCATGACTAGAGCCAGCAAGGTATACACTCCGAAACATTTAGCTGATTCCAGCAAGCAGGCCTCCGGGCGGCCAGTTGAAACTAGACCCGATGACCTTTAGAGGAAAATACAAGCCAAGGAATACTCGGTCATTGAGCAACTGAACAAAACACCAGCGCAGATTTCCATTCTGGCTCTTCTACAAAGCTCTGAGGCTTATAAAAATGCCTTGATAAAGATATTGAGTGAAACTTATGTTCCCAGCAACATAACCGGAGGCAAAATGGAAAATATGGTAGGACAAGCGTTGGAAAGTCACAAGATCACCTTCCACGAGGATGAGTTACCACCAGAAGGACATAGTCACAACAAGGCATTGCATATCACTGTGCAATGCGAAGATTATTTCATCACCAGGATCCTGGTCGACGGGGGATCTAGCCTCAATATTTGTCCGCTAGTGACTCTCAGAACATTGGGGAAAGGTTTGCATGAGATCAAAGATGGGGCTATCAATGTTAAAGCTTTTGATGGGTCTCAAAGATCTACCATTGAGGAAATTAGCATGTGTCTGCAAATGGGGCCTACCTGGTTCGATGTTGACTTCCAAGTCATAGACGTGCCAGCATCTTACAATTTATTGCTGGGTCGACCCTAGATCCACGCCGCTGGGGCTGTGGCATCAACCCTACATGCTAGTTTATGGTACAGAAGCGATCATTCCCGCCGAGGTAGAAATTCCCTCCTTGAGGATCATACAAGAAGCAGAGCTAGACGACGCAGAATAGGTACAAAGTCGATACGAGCAGTTAGCCCTTATAGACGGAAAGAGAATGAATGCAGTTTTCCACGGCCAATTATATCAGAACAGAATGTCCAGAGCCTTCAACAAGAGAGTTAAGCCGAGAAAGTTTACACCAGGGCAGCTGGTGCTGAAGAAGATATTTCCATATCAAGATGAGGTCAAAGGGAAATTCTCTCCCAATTGGCAAGGACCGTACATGGTTCACCGGGTTCTAACCGGAGGAGCCCTTATTCTTGCAAAAATAGACGGAGAAGTTTGGCCAAAGCCAATCAACTCAGACGCAGTAAAACGATAATATATTTGATCATATGCTTTTTCTTCATGATGTAATTTGAACTATGCCTGACCTGATTCCCGTTTAAGAGGGGATACGTAGGCAGCCCTATGGGTTCGGTCACATTTTAATAAAAATTTCATTTTCCCCCGCTATTGGAACTAGGGCAGAATTTTGAGGAGGATCCTCAAAATTTCGAAGTCAGTCTTCTCATCAGCACCAACCCAGTAAACTGGGGCAGAATTTTGAGGACGACCCTCAAAATTCTGGAGTCGATCCGCTTTCAGTTATTCTGCACAACCGTCAGCAGCACCAGTCCAGTAAACTGGGGCAGAATTTTGAGGAGGACCCTCAAAATTCCGGAACAAGCAAGGTTGTCATGTCCTTGAACCACGTTGCAGTCGTTGGTTCATCAAAAATAAAATTGTTTGTCAAATATGTACTTACATTATACTAAGTCATGCATAAATATCATTGGAATCGCTGTCGTTTAGCAACGCTACCCCAATGATACACGACGTCAAGAGCCAGGGGATACGAACTAACCTTCCCCCCTCTACAGAACTCACGATTTTTCTTTGAACGCAACCACTCAGGTCGCAAATCATTGAACGCATTCACTTTTCAGGGTTAAAACTCTCAGAACGATCGCTCATTCACAAGTATACTATCTACACCCAACATTCCCCAACAGTCACGATATCATAACCATCTATCAACTAAGAGAACTTACTACTGTTCGTTTCTTTACGTTACTGTATTGCATAAGGCTACTTATCTGCCTTTCGAGACTAATTTCTATCTCTATCTGCATTTTGCATAAGGCTACCTTTCTGCCTTCCGAGGTTAAGCTCTACCTCCATCCTGCATAAGGCTACCTTATCTGCCTTTCG
>MU784270.1:77623-93695 GCA_026770625.1 Nicotiana glauca | reverse complement strand
CTTTGCATTCATTCGGCTGAAATATCACCACCTGCATTTAAATTCTCGCTCTGGCTGAAAGATCGCCACTCTTTGCATTCATTCGGCTGAAAGATTGCCACTTTCTCATGGGCTGAAAAATTGCCGACTTATTCAAAGGCGTCATAGTTCGGAGGCACAATCCGCATAACCCGAGAACACCATTTCATGGCCTTCGAATCTTTACTTTTATGCTTTTCATGGCCCAGGACATCATATTCCAAAGACGTCATCCTAATTGTCCGAAGACAGCATTCATGGTCCAACAGGGAACTTGCATCATGTTTAAATTATGCATAATATATGCGCACATTGCTCATTTACAGGTACACCGGCTAGAAAACGGCCGTCTCAGCAGGAGCGATCCCGCTCCGGTTCTCCGTAACTTGTCCGATTCCAAAATGCCTTTTCAAACTTAACTATCGTATCCGTCTTTTCGAACCTCCATCGACGCATTCCGTCAATGGTTCCTGAAATACATATGGCCTGATTCTTGTAAATCCAGGGATATGTAGGCAGCTCAGAAACCAGAGCACGGTCAAAATTCTTTTACAATCGCCTTTTCCGGTCAAAATTGGCCATCTTATCTTTACCCGACAACTCTTTCATCCTCCTCGGGTAAAGAGAGGTAGCTGTTGATACCCAATTTTCCCCTATGTATTTTTTATACTTTCAAAATAGCATACGTATGCATATATAATCATGCCTGAAAGTTTTGGTATTTTCCACAATTTTTAAGATTTTTTAAAATCAATTTATTGTTTATTTTAACAGTACAGAATCCAAAATTATTCCCAAAATTATCATTTTTGGTGAATAATTTATTTCCATCCTAATATTTACACCAAATATAATTAAGGTGATTTTTTACATATTTTTATAAATTTATTTTTGATATCTCTAAGCTAAATTGTGTAAAATTATAATTATAGCCTATGTTATGATTAATAAGGTTTTATAATTATAAAATTATTCCTAATATTTTTAGATTATTTTTTTTATATATTATTAACTATTTCAGTGCTTTTAATTTATTTTTAAATTATTTTTAACTATTTTAATTAAATTAAAAAAAGGGAGAAAATGGCTATTTAAAATCTGGCCCATTTCTATTTCAATTTTAGCCTCAAATTAAAACCCAATTCCACCCAATTGAGACGACCCGTTTTAATTTTGACCCTCCCCAAACCCAACTCACTTAACCCGCCCGGCCGTCTCCTTTTAATCTAGGTCATTGATCATTTTGATCAACGCCCACCATTCTTCTTTCCATTTTTTTTCCCAACTACCCTAACCCTAATTCATTTCTCACAAACAACCGCCCCTAAAATCCCTTCGTCTCTCAAACTCTCTCTAACCCTCTCCGAAACCCTAACCCTACCCCGCCGGTTTCCACCTTGTTTCACCGGAATCAATGGCATCCCAAGCCCTGGGTGGCCTGTACTCACCCCCATGTGCCCTTATACCCCTGTTACTTGAAGATTCAAGGTTCGATCTTGAAGGCCTTCGCTCAGATCTCCGCCGATTCGAGTTTCGCGGCTATCTCCGGCTTGACTCCGGCATATCCTAGCCCTATGAGCCTAGCTCTGACTCATTCGACTCGGAACAGACCTTTTCCAGGCCTTTCTCGCTTCTAGGGTTCTTCTGAAACCCTAGCCTTTCGAGGTTCTCCTAATTTCTCTAGATCTGCTCTAGATCTGTGTTTATTTTAAGGTTTTCAAACGATTCCTCTGAGTTTCTTTTTAAAACTGTGCTTTCAAAACTGTTCATCTTCTCCGACTTAGGGTTTCTTTGATTTTACTTGTTTTACTGTGATTCCTATGTGTTACTCTTACTGTATTTGCTCTACTGTAACTCCTATGTGTTTCTACTGTGATTCCCATGTGTTTTCTTCTACCATGCTTTCCTCTACCATTTCTTTATAAGTTCTTTTACAGTATTTTGTTCCCTTATTACGTTGCCTGAAATGTTTAAGGTTCTAGTTCCTTGGGGTTTTCTGAACTTATTCTTGCCTGATTTATTTGCTTTCGTCTCTACACTCGATTAAGGGTAGAAACCCTAGAATTTGGGGTTTCAGTCGAGTCCCGGAGGCCGCTTGTATGTGACTTGTTTGTTTCTCATCTCTGAACTAGTTTGATTTCAAAGCCCTAATTTCTGAGTTCATCTTTGTTTCTCCTTGTGGTTCTGATTTTTGCTAAAATCCTATAGGGACTTTTATCTGACCTCTCGCATGCCATCTGATACTCTCTTTTAGCTATAATCCTTTGGTTGCATGATACTTTGCTATTGTTTGAATCCAGCCTCGCATGTTTAAAGCTCATGCCCTCTTTATAGTTAGATTTTCCCTCTCAGAATAACCTTTGATTTGGGGATTGATTTCAGTCTTGCCTTGTGTGAATTCGATTGATTCTTTCCTTGTTTAATTTTGAACCTCTCGATTCCCTTGTTGTCTGGCTTGGTTCATTAGGGATTTAGGGAATCTCTGATTCCCTGAATTACTATGTGCTAATTAGTTTACTTCTTGCCTTATTAACTTGACCGTGTATTTCAAAATTCCCTTTCCTTAATTAAGATCCACATGTATTCACCCTTATTTGTATGCTGTGCACAATGTGTTTATTTGATCCCCTTTCCTTAAATATTTCCTGTCCTTTACCATTCAAATTTGGACTCCTTAATTAAAGGAACCTTTGTTATTGATTGATCCTAATTGATACTTGACTATTTTCTTTCCTTGCTTACTTGCCTGACTTCAAGTATAAATACATGCTCCTCTCTCAACACACGAAGAGAATTCGACACACACCCACTTCAGATTTTAAAAACACTTCGAATACTATACAGTTTCCAATACTCTCTCTACTATTACTTTCTCTATTTTCTCTACTAAGTGCTCTGCTCCTCTCTCTTCTACTGTCTGAAATACTCCTGAGTTCCTCTTTAACTCTCAAACACTTGCTGAAGGTCCTGAGTTTGCTTTTGCTGACTTTCTGGCTGATTACTTACTTTTGCTTGTTCTGCTGTACTAAAATTGCAACTGGTATGTCTTTCTAGTTAAATAATACCCCCCTACACTATGTGTTTATTTCCCTTCTTCTGTTATGCATTCTCCATTATATGCTCCTTTTAGTCTGTCATGCTCTCTTTCATTATGTTCTGCACCTTCAAGTCTGTTATGCCCTCTTGCTTTCTTCATGTTTCTGTAAATGCTTTCTTATGTGGTACTCTGTCCCTTTGACCCCCTTCTTATGTGTGAGTGCAATTCTGAGTCATGTTGGCATTCTATTATTGCCACTCATGACTTAGAATCAGGTTCTCTTGAACCTCTACTCAAATCAATTCCCATTCCCTTTACCCCTTATGTGCTGAGCCTTAACTCAGGTCTGGTGGTGTCCTAATCACCATCCAGACCCAAGTTTGACTTCTAAAAGTCTGCTCTTTATTTTTTGGCCAAGAAGATGGTCAGAGGTATGCCAGTCTCTGCCCATGGCTGGGTATGACCACCCTCTGCTATGGCTCCCTAACTCCTCTCTCACTTTGCACTTATTCCTAGTTTCTAAGTTCTGCCCCCCTTTGGTAAGCCATGCTTTGGGACCCTCGAGCTCCCTCTGAACTTGGATGCCTGAGGGCTGGAAATTCCACACTGCACTATTATGTTACAACAATTGTTATCCAGAGTGTAAGCACTGCCTGGAGTCCTTGAGCCTCCTTGGAACTTTGAAACACTTTGGGTGAGAGAAGGCCTTGGAAATCTGGAATCTGGATTTGGTGAAACACATGTTATTGGATATTAAGATTGAATTAGGCTGCTCAGATCTAGTTGTAGTCTGTGATGTATTTTTAATCGTTTTCTTTCTTTCTTCTAGTTTTGTAATAATCTTGTAAAAAAGGAACTCGGGGAGTATTAGTAAAGGGCATGGGAGAGGTTTACTTTATTTCACAAAGCGTAGATACCATGCCTATAGGTTAATGTTTTAATCACCTAGATACCATGTCTATATGTTTTCAACGTTTTAACTCGAATCATTAGAAATCCTACCTATAAGACTTAATATCCATGTAACAAGTTGCATATAGAGATCATGCCTATAGGAAATGCATAGACGTTAGGCAAATAGTAGGGTAATCGAATACTCATTCCTTTACCGGTTCAATAATAGTAACAAGTCAAAAAAATCAAGATATAGATATCATGCCTATAGGAGTCTAAACTCGCCTAATCTGTGTTTAAGTAATAACAACCCCGTTAACTGGCTTTTAAAATGTCTTAATAAAATGTTTTTAGTACCACTCTTCCAAACCCGCCTGCTTTAAAACTCTTATAAATCTGTAATGATCTCAAGTTTTTTTTTCCAAACTTGCATCTTTCTTCTAAAATAATGCCTTTAAACCTTCTGCCTGAATTTCTATCCGTCTCTTGAAGCTATTTTTTAAAACAGATTTTCAACTCTTTCTTTTTAAATATTTGCACCTTTTCTTAAAACTCTTTTTACAGTTCTCCTGTGTCTTAATCAAATCAGTCTATTAATTCTCGAATTCATCTCTGAACTTCTGCAATTTTCAATCTTCTGTTTTAAACTCTTCTGCATTAGGTCCTTTTCTGAAGATAGTGCTTTTTCTAAATGACTCGCTTAAAACACCTCAATTTCTGACAATTGGATTCGGGTTGCCTAATGCAGACTTTTTATCCAACTCTATGTGTTAAACTAGTCCGTCCGCCGTTAAATTTAATTTAAAGACCAAATCGGTCAGTGCAAGGATGCTAAACCATGTGTTGTCTGATTTAAGGGGTCTTACGTGAGCCTTATATGCTTGTTTGTCAACTCCCTATTATTTGCTATTTGTTTTGCTTGTCGCCACTAGTATTTTGTCCTTTTAAACCCCATATATGCCCCTACCTCTTTCCTCCCCTTTAGGATTAGAAGTCCTAATACCCCGGGACTGATAGGTTAGAACGGGTAATAACATGCAATAAGTAACGAGACTAATCACGTTTAAATACCTTAACGGGGTGAAAAGGGTAGAATATGGATATGATGACCGGTGCGCTAATATCTCGTGCGACCCTTCTTTTGAGGAGTGATTGCTGGGTATTGCATTGATGTGATCCATATTGTATTTAAACCTAGGACCTCCTTTCTTTTCTTTTCCTTAAGTGCTTTCATTTCTTTGCATCAACTCCTTTTCTAAAGACTGTCTATTCTTCCCTTTTCTTTTCAAAGTTTCAAGCTTATTTGTAACTATTATGTGTAAACCTTACTTGCTTTCTTCTACTCTTTTAAAGTCACAATTAAGCATGATCGGGAACCACACTAGTGGATCTTAAGGGATGCCTAACACCATCCCCTCGAGATAATCTCAAGCCCTTACCCAAACTCTGGTTTTCTTTCAAATCTTCTTCTTTTTCTTTGAAGTGTCCTAATGCACTATAATCATTAGGTGGCGACTCTTCAAATTCCATAACCCGATACCTCAAAAGGGAATAAGAGTTATTTTGTTCATAATATCGTAAACCCGATTTCTTTCTTTTAGAAGGGGGAAAAATAGGGCGTCGACAGTGACTATATGCCGTGAGAGTATGTGTATTTATTTTGACACTTGGGCTCGTCTATTGACTCTTGTTGTTACTTCCTAATGTTTGAATTATATGATAACTGTGCTAGTTTCTTTAACTTGAGAGTGGGGTCTGAGTCATCATGAATTAGTTGTGTGCATTGTGTGAGGTGAGATTTTGATTGTATCTATTCCATCCCTTGTTAGTCTAGAACTTGCCTCGTGTGTGAGTCAAAGCGAAATGATTAAGTCTTGTAAGTTTAGGAAATGATATATGTGAATCTTTGATTGATCCTTCAGTCTGTTTCCCTAATAGTGATAAAAATTATCCTTTGTTAGCCCATTTGAGTTTATAAACCTTTTCTTTGGTACCCACATTACAAGACGAATCCCTTTTGTTCATAATTAAATCTTATTGAACCTTTACCTCTGAAAGCACTTAAGCTAGAAAGAAGGAAAAGAGATTAGGTAGTTTTTGAGTGGAACCATAAAAAGGTCAAAAGGTACATGTGTGTATTGAGAGAGCCACTAGCTGGAAATACTAATTTATGGAGGGTGTTGAAAATATTTTGAAAAAAAAAAGAAAGAAAGAAAAAGAAAATACAAAATAAAAAAAATCCCTCCAATTCACTTTGATATGTTCTAGTGCTTATGTAGATGTGCTTAAAGTCAATGGGCTTAAAAGTTAAAATGTATTGTATTAAAAGTGCTTAAGAGGGTTAGTCGCTATTATACATACCTATCCTATACGTCCCGTAGCCTACATTACAACCAATAAAGACCTAATTTATTCTAGACTTTGCGAGCTTAAATTAGTAGAAACTTAAATTATAGGCAAACTTATGGTACGAGCTTTGGGGGCACATGAGTTTCTTTGCGAGAGTGCGTGAATTCATTCATTATGTGAGTCCTTAAATTATACTTGAATTCATATTTGAGTGTGCGGACTGATTACTCTCTTTGTTTTATTGGTGCGGGCACATTCTTCACAATGGATTGATAAGGAACTCATATATTTAGTTTGCACAAGAAGCGAGTCATAAAGAGGAATATAGTGGAGTCAATTTTTGAGGCTAGGATGTCAGAAAGAGTCACATGAATATTTTAAATAATCTTGGCATGAGGTAAAAACTTGAGGAAACGTATGAAGAGTGCATATGGTGGATTCCAAGCATTGATATAAACCATTGTCATTAATGTGATGCTTGAGTGTATTTTAAAAGGTATTTGTTGCCTATGCGCTTAATTTTAAGTTGTTCGAGGGCGAGCAAGAGTTTAAGTGTGGGGTGGTAATAAATAATGAAAAGTGCATATTTTTGTGTATATTTGCATATTAATTCCTGTGTGAGTCGCAGATGTTACATGATTTTTAAAGTGGAATATGCTCATTACGTGTTTTTATGTGTAGGAACGAGTCCAAATAAAAGTAGAATAAAATAAAAAGAAATATCGCAAAAAGGAAGTGAGGTAGCAAAAATTGGGAGCTTGTCTATGCCCGTGCATCGCGCGAGGACCGGCACGCCAAAGGAGACTATTGCAAGCACAAAACAGTAAAGTAAAGCGAAGGCGCGGATCACTTCACGAACCGAAAAATTGCATAAGTTGAGTCTGCGTCCATGATAGCACGCTGCACGAAAGTTGACGGCATCCAGTTATCCTATCTGATTTTGGATTGCATTGAACGAACCTCCACCCTACCTAGGTCATATAAATACATGCTAAACATGATTTTTACATAACTTTGGAGGGTGAGACGCTACTTTAGGGTTACACAACATCTTTGGAGAAGATTCAACTACGAGTTTTTCCTTTCTTCTTTCTATTTTCTATTGTTGGTTATGAATTTTAGTATTGTATTTTCACATTCTACTATGAGTAGCTAATTTATTATTTAGGATTTTGATGAAACCTTTTGGAGGATAAGTTTTTGTTAAGTTTGAATATAATTTAGCCTTTGAATTTCTTTACTTGTTCAACTACGTGCTTATCTCTGTGAATAACCATCAATTTACTGTGCCTATTTATTATGTATTGCTTGGGAAAGGGTAAATAAATAGGTAGTTATTGAACAACGTCATTCCTAATATATATGAGTAATCAATATAACATGTTTAAAGGTGGGATTAGAAATAACAAAACTTTGACGTGGTCATAGTGAGCAGTAAAATTGTGCCAGCTAGCGTAGTTCGGGAGATTATGTATAGTAAATTATCGTATTTGCTCGGGAAAGAATTACGAACACCTGAAGCGCTCACAATCAGTAGAGAATAATTAGGCAAAATTATAGGAGACGTAGTGAGAAGAATTCCGACAATTGGAAAAATCATAATTCTAGATCTCCTTAATCTTGTCTCTAACCCTTAGTATCTTTAGTTGTTAATTTACTATTTTAATTTGTTAGCTAATTAGTCAGACATAGGAATCTTTATATTTATGACTTAGGAATTGTTCGAGATTGTCTATCTAGCAATACTAAATAGTTGTAGCTAACCATTAGTTCTCTGTGGGATTCGACTCCGGACTTTTAGACTAGATTATATTTATACCGATCGCTTATCCTAAAAGCTAGAGTTGGGCGTGATCATTAGACCCTGCTATCCCAAATATTACTTATTTTGAAAAGTTAAATTTGTTTCAAAATATTTGGCGTTATAAAAAGCATGAAGTCTTCTAAGTAGTACTTCTTTTTCCAAATTAATCTACATTAACTATTCGAATTAATGGAGTATTAATTAGGTGATACGTTAAGAAGAGATAAAGAGTAATTTAAAAAAAAAAACTCTTATTGATTAAAGCTATGGAATGTATATTTTTCATTTTCCTCGTTTAAAGATTTGAAGGGGTACTTATAGTAATAGTAAAGTTGTTCTTATGAGCTATAACTCACGGATTCATGACGTAGAAATAATTATTAATGCTTGCATTAGGATAATTTGTCTACGTCATATTCTTTGGAATACGGCCATTCTTCTGACTTTGTAACGTGTACGGTATGCACCAAACTGGCTCTTTTTTTGTTCAAAGATTTCTCAGCAAGTTAAAATCAGACTCCAATCCTTATCATTACACAAAATTAATGTGGCCTCTAGGACATTTCCAAAGCGAAAGATGCCAAAATGATTCTAGCATTTTAATTTCCTTGTTCAAAGATTCCTTGAAACTGGATCCAATCACCAAATTTTCTTTTTTCCTTAGAGTTCAGTTATATACACGTTCACCCTTTACCCTACTGTCGCAAGTAACCGTCTTATTTTCAAAATAAAAAAATCTCCTTATTTAAAGGAGATTTATCTGTAGATATTCTTAGTTCCTTACACCGACAATATGTACAGAGACCGACCTATGTTTGAGTCGAGGGGTCACTGAACCTCGTTAGCCGCGGCAAAACACACACTCTCTATATATATATAAATAAATAAAAATATGTATTAATAAATATATGCTGAAAACAATTATATATTTTACTTGGACCCTTAAGATCAAAAGCATTGGTTGAGCAATCCGCTCATATGCCCCGCTATTTTGAAATCTTAGATTCACCTCTGAATATATATAAATTATCTTTTTCTTAACCTCAAATTATATACTGATTATCCTATCTGTAGTCCACAATGTATCACAAAGATCCCAATTTAGCGGGAAGCAGTGGATAATAAAATCGTGAAATCTCAGTACTCTTTATGAGAAGAGATTCCATGCACCTTCATAAAAAATCTTAAGAACTAAATCAAGTTAGTATATAATATATATTTGAATATAAAGAGATGTCACTGATTACAAAAGGGGTTGTTAAATATTAAAATGCAATCTTATTTTATTATATAATATAAATAAAAAATAGCTTCCAGTCGGAGAAATGTGGAGTCCTTGCCTAGTTGATGCAAGTGGTGAAGAAGCACATTAATTAATATTAATTCTTGCATTGGATACAATCTCTGCCCGATGATTTGCCTCTATAAAACAAAAGGAATAAATGAATGTATGAATAAGACATAATCATATGGATTATGGAGGGGTCCCAGTCAATGATACTCAAAGTAAGAATTTTTACACTATTCAGTTCATCTAAAACCTAAATGTTACTCGATTTAATTTCTAACAAGCATGATTCTTAATGTTTTTAAAATGTAAAAAAATTATCTGCTATAACATATAATGATAACATAATATATAATGTAAAAATTCTTCACACTATCATCATCATTAGTGTATACAAGCAGAAGCGGTCCTATGTTACAGAGAGGTCACCATCACCCAAAAAATTCGGTAAAAGTTTTATGCATACATATATATATTGAGAAAATTGTAATAGATTACTAGCTAGTGCGGCATTTTACATAAAAACAGATCTTGGCTGGATCACAAAATGCACTCGCGACCTTCAAATTTTGGTGTGCTTCTGTTAATATACAAGTTAAGCTCAATAAATACCATCAAAGGATGTGGTATAGTGAATGGAGATGTTCTTCCCTTAATTAGATGTCTAGGGTTCGAACGCTAGGTATAAATCCTTGTAGGCAACACTTCTCCTCAAATAGAGCCCTAAGCGAGGGGAATTCGAATATAGTCGGGCTCCAACGTGGGAACCGGCTTAACCGAAAAGAAAAAAAGAAAAAGATAAACTCAATAAACAAACATGCACCAAGTGAAATATAAATGAAATACACTAGGTCTGAATATTTCCAACTAATATAGTATACTAGAAGTAAATAACAGCTACATCATATTGTCCATTGTTCTCTTTTTGTCCCATCAGTATTTAATGTTTCCTGTAATAGATCTCGTGGCTTCTAAAAGGGCACGACTTTCTTCAAAGCTATGTGGTGTCGTCTTCTTTTTTCATAGTCATAAACTTAGAGTATATTCATGTGTGACAAACAAGACCGCTAATTCTGTTTGCATTTTTATATTTAAGAAAAAAAAATGAGTAAATGCGTTAGATGTCTATCGCTTTTTCAAATTACTGGTACTGACGCAGAGTGAGAACCCGTCTTAGTTTTCCTTTTTTCTCACATTATATATTCAAAAGTAGTGTTCTTGCTTTTGTTCAACTACAAAGAGAAATGGGGAGAGCGCCGTGTTGTGCTAAAGAGGGTTTGCGTAAAGGTCCTTGGTCTACAAAAGAAGATTTGTTGCTTAGTAATTATATTAAGGAAAATGGTGAAGGTCAATGGAGAAACTTGCCCAAGAAAGCTGGTATGCATTTCTATTTTCATTCAATATTATAGTTTTTCTTGGTTCCCACCTGGTATTCGATATACGTATTGAAGTTCGACTATATTCGGATTTGCGCCACGTAAGAAAGCATTCGGGGAAGTGCTCCCTATTAAGAAATTTTCCATACCCAGGCTCGAACTCGAGTTCTCTGATTAAGGGAAAAACAGTCTCATCCACTGCACCACATCCTTTGGTGGCGATTCAATATTATAGATATTCCTAAAGTTGACTGTACTATAATTAGATATTGTAAAGGTCTTTATCAACAAATCCTCAAATAATATAGCTAGCTTAATTATTTTTCAGTCAAATAGTTGAAAATATGCTTTACTGGGTGTGCATAGAACCTACAAACTTGTTGTTCTAAAGACTCTCGATATAGTGATATTGTCCGTTTTTGGTCAAGCTCGCATATTTTTTTTGAAAGATCGGTTTCATAATATATTATTATGATGCGTATGTTTGTAGATAAGAGGGGTTGCTCTGATGGTAAACAACTTTCACCTTCTTGGAGGGAAGGATGTTGAGGGTTTATTTGGAAATAGCCTCTCTATCCAAGGGCAGGGTTAAGATGTGCGTACACGAAAGTTATTTTTCAAGAAAATATTTTCTACGAGAAAGTCATGGTTTAGTGTTTGATTTTTCCATCAAAATAGGCAAACTGTCCTCCCTCACTTACGGTAAAAATCAATTTCCATAAAACAAGTTGAACTTTTAACTTCATATTACTTGCTACATAATAATTGAAAATTAGTATTAATTTTTACCACTCGAAAATTTCATCAAAACACTCCTATTTGGTAATATAATAATAATTATTACTATCTTTTAATATAAAATTCTTTCTGAACACTATTTTCTATTCCCCAATACCAAACACCAATTTGTTCGTATCATGTTGAATTGCGTGAATTACTTACTTAAAAGCTTAAACTATTAATTTGTTTTCTGACTATCTTATTCAAATTCAGGGCTAATGAGATGTGGAAAAAGTTGTAGGCTAAGATGGATGAACTATCTAAGGCCAGGAATCAAAAGAGGAAATTTAAGCCAAGATGAAGAAGATCTAATAATAAGACTTCATTCCCTTTTGGGCAATCGTTGGTCACTCATAGCTGGAAGATTACCAGGTCGAACTGACAATGAAATCAAGAATTATTGGAACACACATCTCATCAAGAAGCTCAAAAGTGCTGGAATTGTGCCTAAAGTTAACAAGATTTTCTCCAAATATTGTCCCAAAAAAAATCCCAAAAAACAAGCCAAAACAGAGAAACCAAGAAAGAAACAAGACAAGAAATTAAAAAACAAGAAGAAAAAAGACAAACCTTTAGTACAAAATACTAGTGACTCTCCTCAAGTTGTATTTGTCCCAAAGCCAATAATAATTTCCTCTTGTAGGAATCATAGTGTTGAAGATGTTGCATTATTGAGTACTTCTTCCTCAAACCGTTCTGAAGAAGCTGATAAAAGGCCAGACCGTTGCACTAAGCTACCGCTATGCACGGGGTCTACGAATGAGTCGGACCATATTGGGTCATATGTACGCAGCCTCACCGATGAGGGTAAAATAGAAGAGGTTTCATTCATTCCTTGTGCTTCAAATTTATTTGATGAAGTTCCATTGGATGAAAACATGTTGGAGAAGGTGTATGAAGAGTATCTTCAACTTCTTTCTGAAAAATGTTATTTTCAGGATAATCAATTAGATGATGATCTTTTAGCTGGAAATGTCTTTGATCATTCAATGTTAATGTAGTTTTCTTTTTTTCAAATGTAATTTAGTTTAGCCAGTGAAAGTATTAGTGTGATAGTCTTTTGCCTCTATTTTTTTGTTGTGTAGAAAGGTACTGCATTTTCCTCCATCTCATGTAACACTATCATTATTCTAGGAGTGAAACATATTTTTTTTTTTTTTTTGACAAGGATGGTATTAAGACTGATAAGTTTTAAAAGTTTTTTTATTTAAATAATATTATGGTGTATTTGTTGGGTCTATGCCTATGTTGTCCATCCAAAGGTCTAATGGCCTAATCCTATTCTCTTTTGGTTTTCGTTCCTATGTGGAATTGGATTCGTTTTTTATTCCTATTTAGAGTTGGTTTTGGCTTTAAGAGAAAATACCACTCATTATTTATTAATAGGACAACCTTTGAGAATTATTCTACGCTCATTGGTACAAGTCTTTGAAAGACTTAAGCACATAAGAGTGGTTTTTGAGAGAGTTTTCATCAAGAGAAAAGAAAAGTTTTTGTTTTTGCTGCAAATTTTTATTTCGACCAGCCAACTTCAAATCACGTTTTCTGATTCTTTAACCGTTGGATTGGGCTGAAATTTTGACTGAATTTTCGTAACATCTTAGTCTTTAATTTGAATGATGAAGATCGTATTTGTAGGCTCGTAGCATCTGATTTCGAGCCCCAAACAGCAGCTCTAGTTTTGTGGCTTCTCCTCCTTCAATTGATTTGTCCGTGCTCTTGTTGCTATTGTTGCTCCGTGTTTGGCACTTGTTGTGCAGTCAATTTAGAGAACTTTTATATCCCTCTTTTTACTATAGTGGAGCTTTTTGGATCTTTGTGATCCCGTGGTTTTTACCTTCGATTTGAAGGGTTTTCCATGTTAAAATTTAGTGTTCTTTTAATTTCTTTATTTTCGAGTTTATCTATTTTTCGATATAACAGTAAGGCTGAATACATATGAGGACATCTAAATTTGCCAGGATTTTTTATTTAGACATCTTAACTAGGTGTTGTATCTGCAAGCGCTCCTTACACGAAATAATTTGTCACATGTATTGTCTTCCAAATTAAATAAAGTAATATTGTACAATAATTGCACTTGGGGTTCAATCGACGAAAATTAAGTGCAACCTAGTTCTAGAACCGTGCATGGAATATACTTTTCAGTAGCCATTTCCTTTTCAAGAAAGTTCCAGATCATTTATAGGTTTGAGACCACTAAAAAAATGTACTTTTCTTTATTTTAATGGAAATGGTGAATTTCAAGTTGTTGCTTGTTGGGCTTCATCTAGACGTAGGGTATACTACAACTTATTTATTAATTACTCCGTGCTATCCAACATAAGTGAATTTTTTATTTTTTTTTTGTGGTCCAAAATAAATAATTTTTCTAGATTTTAAAAATGAATTAATTATTTTTTTCTTACATTGCCCTTGGAGTAAATAGTGTTGGATTATGTATTAGGAGTATTTATATGAAGAGATAGTAAAGGTTAATATGGTCAATTTTATTGCTAATCAATGTTAAAAGGTGAATTTTTTAATATGTGTGAAAATAGCTAAAAATTACTTATTATTGACCGAAGGGAGTATTAATTTTGACACTTTAGGGAACTCATTTAAAGGCATACATGGAATTTTGGGAATATCCAAAATAGAGGAAAGATGACGAATGTGAGATAGAAGAAGAGAGAGGATGTGAGAATTACGGTACTCCCTCTAGTTCAAAATAAGTGATTTTTTTATCTTTAACATACCTTTTATAAAAATACGAACTCCCTAAAAAAAGATGTATTCACTGTTGGACTTTAAGCTATTGGGCTTTAAAGTAGAAGAAATGTGAATTGGAAATGGAGGAAAATAAAATGGAGGAAAAATAAAAATTTGAAGAAGTGAACTTTTGTCTTGCATTTTGTCCCTCATTTGTGAGGGACAATCACATTTGTGTGCTTATATATAGATTCACTTCTTAAAGCTCTTAAAAGGAGTTGAAGAGAATGAACCCTCGCGTCGTCGTCGTCGTCGCTCGGCTTCGGCTTTGGATTTGGATCGATAAGATTATTTTTGGACAAAATTTATTTAATTATTTAATAATTAATTAAATACCGAATCACTGCTGAAAATACGATTCAAAGGGCCTCGCTGGCCGCGATTCTGCCGCGACCGCGGTAGAACCGCGGCAGACAGATTCCGAGAGTCCCTCTGGCCGCGGTTCTGCCGCGATCGCGGTAGAACCGCGGCATGCGACGTATTTTCAGAAAAGGTACCTTTTTCAGACACCTCTTCTAATATTTGCCTATAAATTCTGAGGCAAGGCTTCATTTTCAAGACACGAAAAAAATACTCCAGAACTCCTTTCTTTCTGAATATACTGCATCCTAATTCGCAGTCTCTTTCTCTCAAATTCGTAAGTGTGATTTTGCTCCGTTCTTTGAGTTCGTTGGTATCCTGCAGTTTGTATTGCCACTGTTGCAGGAAGGTTTATTCCGTTTTATCCTGGGAGGATTTAATCCATTACCTTGGCAACGTGTGAGGGGGTTAAAATTCCTTAAGGACACACAAGAAACTTGTGGACTCGGAATATTTCTGATTTTCTACTATTTTCAGATTTTTATAATTCTTCTAACAGTTTTTCTGATTTTTTGGTTTAACACAGTAACGCAAACAAGCTTAAGAAATTTTAAATTACTAACGTTTCATATACTTATTTGGAGACTAAAGCCTTGTTGCTTTCTACTCCAATAATTATTTCTGTCCGGTTTAAAGTACATAAAAACTTTGCCGGAATAATAAACGTACGGGTTTGAAGTATATAAAAACTTCACCATTGTTACGTGTTGTATGTTTGGTTTGGTATTCAGTTTGAAGATATCAAAACTTCACTGATTTAACAAAGTTTTGTATTGTTTTCGACTTTACAGAAATATGACGAATGAAAACCAAACTAATGAAAGTGTTGCGGGAACGGGCGCTACTATTACGAGTGTTGCTGCCTCGTCAAGCCGTTCTACTCCTACTCATGCTATGGCACCGGCAGAAAAATCCAGAAAGTTTTTCGGTATTGACTTCAAACGCTGGCAAATGAAGATGCTCTTATAACTTACTACGTTGAGTTTGCAACGTTTCATCAAGTAGGATCCTCCGGTCTTGGCAAAAAATACTCCGGATGATGAACGACTTGTTGTAACTAAAGCATGGAAACATTCTGATTTCTTGTGCAGAAACTACATTTTGAGTTGTTTGGAAGATGGCTTGTACAATGTATATAGTATCATGGAAACTTCAAAAGCCTTATGGAATGTGCTTGAGAAGAAGTACAAGACTGAGGATGCCGGACTTAAAAAGTTCGTGGCTGCAAGGTTTTTGGATTTTAAGATGATTGACACTAAGTCGGTCATAACTCAAGTTCAAGAATTACAAGTCATTGTGCATGACCTCCTTGCTGAAGGTATGACCCAAATCAATAAGTTTATTAATAAGATTTATCTTATTATTAATTATGAATTTGTTATTAAAGGTATGGTCATAAATGAGGCCTTTCAAGT
>MU784270.1:39828-67259 GCA_026770625.1 Nicotiana glauca | reverse complement strand
GATCGATAAGATTATTTTTGGACAAAATTTATTTAATTATTTAATAATTAATTAAATGCCAAATCACTGCTGAAAATCACTGCTGAAAATACGATTCAGAGGGCCTCGCTGGGCGCGGTTCTGCCGCGACCGCGGTAGAACCGCGGCAGGCAGATTTCGAGAGCCCCTCTGGCCGCGGTTCTGCCGCGATCGCGGTAGAACCGCGGCAGGCGACGTATTTTCAGAAAAGACACCTCTTCTGATATTTGCCTATAAATTCTGAGGCATGGCTGCATTTTCAAGACACGAAAAAAATACTCCAGAACTCCTTTCTTTCTGAATATACTGCATCCTAATTCGCAGTCTCTCTCTCACAAATTCGTAAGTGTGATTTTGGNACTCAGAATATTTTTGATTTTCTACTATTTTCAGATTTCTATAATTCTTCTAACAGTTTTTCTGATTTTTTGGTTTAACACAGTAACGCAAACATTCACTAAATTACCCATAATTAATTGTTACATGACACATTGAAATATGTAAATAAGGGCAAATCTTGAAATTAACATTAATTCCTTCTTGATTAGTAAAAGAATACTTATTTTGGACCAAAATAAAATGATCAAAACGTCACTTATTATGGACCGAAGGGAATATGATGACTACACTAGTCCGAAATAACATAGATTAAAAATAAATTTAAATTTTATGCATTGATTGTGTAAAATTATTTACTTAATTATATCATTTATAAAGTAAAAGAAAAACAGTTTAATCCTCAATATTTTTGTTTCAAATTATTCTGCCGTTGTTTTTTATTTATTCCCAAGTATTCGATAGTCGCATTGACGTCCTACTAATTCGTATTGCGCAAGATCCATTAAAATGAGAAGCGTTTCAATGCTCGAAATTAAGTCCACTGATTAAGTATAGAGGGATGTTATATTCCATTAATTCACCACAATCTTTGGTGGTATTCATTATGTATCATATACGTTCTCATCTTACATAAATCCAAAGTTAAAATCTTTTATCCTACCTATTCTTCTATATACTTTGTCTCCTTTTCCTTCAATTCAAAGAAACCTTTAGCAACTATTTTCAATACAAACAAACCGTTAAGAGAATGGCTATTTTTGCAACAGTTGAATAACATCACATCTTTGCAAAAGATTCAGAAAACGACCATAATTCAAATCTTAATGAATCAAGTTTGCGTGGTACTATATGATCCACGCACCGCTAAATTTGTAACTCAATGCAGACAGCTAGCGGCAGATGTAGTAGCCATGTGTGACCACATATATATATATATACACGCAGAGACAGATGTAGGATTTAAGTTTTATGGGTTCAACGTATAAAGTTTTTAGCATTGAACTCATTGTATTTTTAAAGTTAAGGGTTCATATTGCTATATATTGCAATATTATTGTATTTTTAAAGTTAAGGGTTCATATTACTATATATTGCAATATTATTGTATTTTTACATATAAATTTATACTCCGCACTAAAAGTACTGGGTTCAGTTAAACTCGGTACCAATACCTTACATCCGCCTCTGTATATAAGAGAGACGAAGCTAGAGCGTCAAGAACGGGTTCAACCGAACCAGCAGCTTTGGTTCTAAACCCTGTAGCTTTGGTTCGAACCCTTTTATTTGTCTTAATTATTATTGAATATGAATAAATTATTAATTTAGAACCCAATAACTTAATATGATTAGAATTCAAAACTCATAAGCTTAAAATTCTAGCTAGCTCCGCCACACACATATATATATATATATATATATATATATATATATATATATATATATATATATATATATATATTATTGCCGTCTAGATTGAGTACAAATTTAGCAACAAAAAAAAATATGGGTACAAAAATCAACATTTGGTCAAAAGAAACACTCACAATGCATTTAAGTTAGAAAGGTTATTACTTACTCCCTTCGGTTCACAATAAGTGACCAATTTGCTTTTAGCACGCCCATTAAGAAAATACTAATTAAATTCTATACAAAAATACCTACTATGACTAAACCACCTCTAATTAAACATTTAATGTGAGGAGTAAAAAAACTTTTTAGGGATATGTACATAGGGGTTATTTTGTAAAAACAAATTGAATTCTTTCTTGATTACATAACTGGACACTTATTTTGAACAAAAATGGAAAAAAAACTGATCACTTATTATAAACCGGAGAGAGTAACATTAAATTTTCTATAGCAACAGCACATAGGAAAAGTTTTGACAAAAACATTTAGTTTTCAGCTTAGTGACAGGCCCAATGTATTTGAGATTATTGTTTAACGTATGAACTTTGCCCCAACCACAAGACCCAATTTAGTGGTATTAATTTCTTATTTCTTTGTTTAAGATTCACTTTTACCTTTTTCATTTCTATTTGTTACTCTTTGACTCAAGACAACTTGGAAAATCAATCTAACATATTCCCTATGTCTCATGTTGTCATTCGTGGTTACTAAAAATAGTTGTCTCTGGTATAAAATAAAAGCAATTTAGTAACATGAACAAGAACTAAAAGCAATTTTGTAAAACATGAACAAGAAATAGAGATAGAGAGAAGGAAGAGATTTTCTTCTTCAATTGTGTGTATTTTCCTATCTATTACAAGGCCTTTATATAGGCATAAAAAGTGAAGAAAATATGTCATGGAATATGTCATTGAACATACAAAATATGTCATTAACCATTTGAGATGAAGATCATGGAAGAAGAGTAGACATCTACCTTAATATGATATTTATCATAACACTCCTCCTTGGATGTCCATAGATAATGTGCCTCGTTAAAACCTTACTAGGAAAAAACTCTATGAAAAAAAATTCTAGTGAAGGAAAAAGAGTACACATGTTTAGAAATACGCCTTTTGGTTGCCTCGTTAAAAACCTTGCAAGGAAAACCCAGTGGGACAAAACCTTGTAAGAGAAAAAGAGTACAACGCGTATTAACTCCCTCTGATGAGAGCATCAATTCACATCCTTGATCATTCACATCCCAATCTTGTACACTAGTTTCTTGAAGGTTGACGTCGGTAGAGATTTGGTGAACAAATCAGCCATATTATCACTTGAACGAATCTATTGCACATTGATATCACCGTTCTTTTGAAGATCAAGTATGAAAAATAACAGTGGTGAAATGTGCTTTACCCTAGTTTCTTTTTATGAATCCTTCATTCAATTGGGCTATGCATGCTGTATTGTCTTCATACAAAATTGTGGGTAGTTTGTAACACTTCAAACCACATTTGTCTCGAATAAGATGTATTATAGACCTCATTTCTTGACTTTCTTCATGAATAACAATTATCTCAGCATGATTAGATGAAGTATCCGCGATTGATTGCTTAGTCGATCGCCAAGATATGACAATGTCTCCACATGTAAACACATAGTATGTTTGTGATCAAGCCTTGTGTGTGTCAGATAAATACCCTGTATTGGCATAACTAACAAGATCGGGCTATTATTTCCATAAAATAAGCTCACATTGGTAGTCTCATTTAGATAACACAATATATGTTTGATTTCACTCCAATGCCTCCTTGTAGGAGTAGAGCTATATCTTGCTAAGACATTAACTGAAAATGTTATGTCACGCCTTGTAGTGTTAGCAAGATACATTAGTGCATCAATTGCACTAATATATGGTACTTCAAGATCAAGAAGTTCTTCATTATTTTCATGAGGTTGGAATGGATCTTTATTTATATCGAGTGATCTTACATCCACCGGGGTACTAAATGGATTTTCTTTATCCATATACAATCGCTTTAAAATATTTTTAGTGTATGCTGATTGATGGATAAAACTTTTATCTTTCATATACTCAATCTGTAGACCAAGACAAAATTTTGTCTTTCCAATATCTTTCATTTCAAATTCTTTCTTTTAAACAATCTACTGCTTTAGGAAGCTACCCAGGAGTTCCAATGATATTTAAATCATCAACATACTCATCGATTATAGCAAATTTAGATCCAAATCCTTTTGTAAAGACACAAGGACAAATTGAATCATTCTTATACCCTTCTTTCAACAAGTACTCACTCAGGCGATTATATTACATGCGCCCTGATTGTTTCAATCAGTATAAGGATTTTTTAAGCTTTATTTAATAAATTTCTTGGATACCATAATATGCTCCAAGACAATTTAAATCCTTCAATGATTTTCACTATACACATATCAAGTTTTTCATATATTTCCAGATTAAAACCTGAAATGACTATATCCACCATAAAAGAACATGTCTCCATATAATCAATGTGAAGATATTTATTAATTTTCTTGTGTCACAAGTCGTCTTTATGTCAATCGATTTGAACGTTTTGCACAAGAACACATTTATACCTCCATTGGCTTTATACTTTTAGGTGTTGAGACTATCAGCCCAACTTCACATTTTTCAAGTGAAGTTAATTTTCATTGCGTATTTTTTATTTGGCCAATCATTTATCTGTCCAAATTTCATGACAGATTTGAGCTCCAGATCCTCGTCAATATTAATAATATTGAGCGCTACATTATGTTAACAATATAGTCGAAGATCATTTTATATCGGTTCCATTATTACCCAATAAAGACATAACTTATTGAGATCTTTTTATCTTATTATTATCAGGTACCTGAGCCTCTTCCACGAGGTCTTATGAAGTGTTATATCGTGATGCTCGTCTAGAGCGCTTGCCTCGTTATTATGATCATCTTGAACATTTGCCCCTTTCCTTCTTCAAGGAGTTTTATCTTTGGAACCGATTGGTCTGTTACGCTTCATGCATGCCATAGACTATGCCCCTCATGGATTTTATTCTATTTAGAGCATTAGCAGCCGAAATATGACATTTAGCTTTGGGTCAGCAAATGCGTTTGGCAATAATTTATGCATTAATTATCACTTGAACTTCAAGTTCATGTTTTCTTGTACGAGGATCTATGTGTATTCATAATAATTCATTTCACGTATCACTTTCTCAACTGTCCATTTTCTCCCCCTAATGTTGGGATTACCAACACATTTTTCAACCTTCTTTGAGAACTCATCTCTGTGCATTGTGGTGGCATAATTAATCATATAGCACATCCATATTTCTATATAGAAATTATTTGGTTCCTGGCCCTGAACCGATTATGATAGGGAGAAATGTTTATAACTTGTCTAGATGCGTACAAGTGCTGCAGTATATTAAATAATACATCTCATACCAAATTTTATTTTTGGGAGTTTTGTTCTCATAATCAATGATTTAGCTATAACTGGAGGCATACAATTTCTGCTAAAGCAACTTGAATTTAAACCAGTATTATCAAGATAAATCATCATAATTTATATTCTGGAACTGTGCTCTAATAATTTGAACAAGCAATCTTGCAAAAGTCAAACTGCAAGTTGATAACAAATGCACATCTGATCATAGAATAGATGCATCTATTAAAATTATTTAATAATAAACGGTCCACATGGCAGGTGACTGGGCCCATATATTTATCACATTTTATTCGTTCCAGAAATCAAGGGATTCAATCCCAACTTTAACTGGTATATCATGAGAATAAGCAGCACAAGAGAATTCTTGAAGAATCTTTTATTCTTCGATATATGCCAATGTAATTCTCAATTAATTTTTTCGCATCATAATTGAACCGGGATGGTCAACCGGTCATGCCAACTAATATTTATTTTAGTAGACCTCTAGTTTACTTGTGGCGTATGATTCCAGCATCATGTTTATATTTGTGTAGTACAAATAGAAAGAAGATCGGGTAATTTTTCATATTTACCATATAATTATAGAAATATGAAGATATTCAATCTTCTTTTTATTTATAGTCTCAATATGCCAATCACTTTGATTTATACATTTGAAACTCAAAAAGTTTCTTTTGAGACTTACTACCACCAATGTCATGAATAATTTTATTTATTCGGATAGTAACAAATTTGGTTTTTTAGAGCTCTCAATAATTTTGAACTACAAGATCTTTTGTCACACCATCCATATGGTGAATGTCTCCTTCACGGAGAAAATCATATGATGATAATTGTCATGGTCAAAATCATCATAAGCAAAATCATTTCTTGCTTAATTCTGCCCTTAATAACCTTTTATAAGGCATGATAAAGTAAATTTTGGTGTACCACATGTACGCGACCAATGACATATTCATGTAACCACACAATAATATTTATTCTCTTTATTTCACTCAAACATCCCTTAGAGATGAGTTGTTTGATATTCCTCTAATCATGAATTGCATGTCTTTATTGCTTTATAACATATTGCCACATTCACTTTTAGCAATGGGCCTGCATTCTCAATGCTTATCACAAGTCACATTCCCTTCAAGGAATGGATCATAATTAGCGATGTGCTTTATACCAATTTGATGGTAAATATTGCCTTTATATTTTGAAGAACTTATTTCTTAGAACCCTTGTTGTTCTCCTTTTATAATCATTATGATGATTATTCTTATTTGGAACGCTCACGTTCATTGTTCAATCACTTGTCTTCATTTAGACTTATTATGCACTGCTACCACATTCACTTCGAGAATGGAACTAATCTAGTGGGACAATCTTCATGCCTTTTCATGAAAAATATATTATTTTTCTTTAGTCATCATATATCATCAATATGGTACAATGGGACTCAAACCCAATGTCTTACATATATAAAGTCATGTTAGGCCATAATAAATTGGGACTCAAACCTAACTCTTATCATTATGGAGCATCAGGACTTGATCCCGATGTCTTATCCTCAATCAATGGCATAATAGGATAAACAATATTGAAATTCATTCTTAAGCCTTAATTTCAATTATATGCCAATAAAGTTGTACACAACTAATTTGCAACTTAGAAAATCAAATTTGTTTTCTTAAATAAGTGTGCAAATCTCAAATCATCGTAAATCTTTATCAATTATTTGTAGCATCTATATGAAATACAACCATTTGTAGTCAGAATATTTTTTTTTTAATTTTACTAGAGTTTAAATGGATCATAAAATCATTGTCATAATATTTATTGAGTATCTCTCAAAAATATTGGTTTTCTCGGGGTATACCCTACCTATTTGATTTGATTTAACGTCATGACTTTCCTTCACTCAATTCAACCAAACAATTAGTGAATAAATTTATCAAAAGTACAACATATAGGTAACAACACATATATAGTACTAGTACATAAATTCAGCATTTATATTTCCCGAAAAGTGACATTATAGATAACAACTTACAAGTTGTAGCTTATGCATCATTCATATAAAATATTTGAAAATGGTAAGTTAATAACAAGCATCAAGTAGATCATGAATACTCGAAAATACCTCTTCTAGTAGTCATATTAATCATTGTTTACTTTCAAATGATACAATCATAAATTATGAAGCATACTTTCTCAATAGCTGATTTGTTTTCCAAATTTCAAAGAAGTAATTAATCTAGCTAGATAAAGATGTGAAATATTTCTTGTTTTCTTCAAGATGATTATGCTTCTAATTAGTATGACCATTTTTTTTATTCCTTTTTTTTTAACTATATGCAAGGGCAAAAACCTAATAGGAAAATAAATTCATCCAAGTAAAAGAAAATATTAAAAGCGGCAGGACAGACCGAAGATAGTTAACACACAAATATGCATAATACAACTTATATAACATATCCTTGGTACCATGAGATGCATCATATCAACAATTAACTGCTACTATAATTTTCACATATAGAACTTCGAAAATTTCATTCCATTCATGTGATATAAAAGATGTAATATTAATATGTGCTTATGCAATACGGGTGTAGTACCAAGTTGTGTGCATATGAGATATTAAAGGAATGACAAGTATAATATAATCATACCTTCTTACGTTTCATTACTTACCATATGTAGTTTTCTCTTTACATCTAAACATGAGATGATGTGTATGGCTTCTAATTGAAATCTTTTTGGATGTAGAATATTTTTTTTTTTGTAGATATATACTCAGTTGGTTAGAGCATCGTGCTGATAACGTGTTATAAAATAAAAGCAATTTAGTAACATCAACAAGAACTAAAAGCAATTTTGTAAAACATGAACAAGAAATAGAGATAGAGAGAAGGAAGAGATTTTCTTCTTCAATTGTGTGTATTTTCCTATCTATTACAAGGCCTTTATATAGGCATAAAAAGTGAAGAAAATATGTCATGGAATATGTCATTGAACATACAAAATATGTCATTCAATATGTCATTAACCATTTGAGATGAAGATCATGGAAGAAGAGTAGATATCCACCTTAATATGATATTTATCATAACAGTCTCAAACTATTTGTCATTTTAGAAGTTCAAAATAAATTGATTATTTTGTTTCTTTTTTTACCCATAGTAATAATTATTCTTGAAAATGGAGATAACACATAAATAGAATAAATATTTTATAAAAAGAAATTTATCTTAAGATATAAATAAGGGTAAAATAGTCTAATCTCTTTCTTACTTAATGTTTCTTAAGGGTCGGGCGTGTAAAAAATAACTACGATAGATAATTTGAGACATAAGAAATATGTATTATGATTTAATTTTGTGGATTGTTGTTGTTATTGTTTTTATGCACCTAACGTATCGTTTTCTCGAAAAAAACAATGACCTACATGTACTTCGTTAGTTACAACTTATGTTGCGGAATTTGACTTGGCATGGAGTTTAAGAATTTCTTTATAAATTGCTGTGTTAAACTTGAGTTTCTAGTATAAAAGTATATCATTAAGCGTAAAATAATAACTCAAATCAAAATTTTATTATTTAAATATAAAAACTAATAAAAAGATAGCGTCACATAAAATAATACAGAAGTAACCACTTAAACTTTGGCTTTTTCAGAGCATCAAAGAAAGTAAAATACGAGCCTTTACATAGCTTTGGAAAATGAAGCTTATAGTGTTTATGTTTCGTTTTTAAACTACACTTGTTTTCAACTTGACGTCTTAGGGCTCGTTTGGCCATAAAAAAAATCAGTTTTTTCAATTTTTTTTTTTACTTTTTTTTCGAAAACAATATTTTGGCATGAAATTTTCGATTCACTTGAAGATGATGAATATTGGAATTTTTCAAAATTTTAAAAAATTCCAAAAAGTTAATTTTCAAATTTTTTACTTCAGATCACTCACAAAAATTCAAAAATAACCCAAAATTAAATTCATATCCAAACCCAATTCTAATTTCCAAATATCATTTTTACTTTAAAAAAAATCACTTTTTCGCAATTTTACAATTCTTAAGTCGGAACACCCACTTAATCATTTGGCCTGAGAGCCTTTTAATTAATAAATTAATATTGGAATTTTTACGTGGTTATACTATATTAAAAACTTATTTACCTCTGTTCTCTATGTTTTGTAGTTTTTAATATCTAGGTTTTTCTTACAACTTGTATACATTGCTTCTTAAAAAGCTAAACCCCATTATTAGTGCCTTCAATTAAGGGATTCAATTACATCTTTTCCTCTCTTTTTTTCCCCTTCTCCTCTTCTCTCTCCTTTTTAAAAAAAAATTAAAATTTCTTAATCTACGTCCAGAATCTCCATCTTCTCTCTTCACCATTGCCTACAGCTTTATATCATTAAAAAATATTTAAAAATTATGTGATAATTATTTCATAATTGTAGTTGAATTGTATTAGATACATCAATGCCTAAAACATAAATGTATCATACTTGTATCACAATTGTATCTAACTTGTATGTGGTACATTAATACCCAAAATAATACCTGATACAATACCAATAAATTAATATACAACTATCATATTTGTGTACAAATTGTGAAATTCACACAAATTCACAACTACTCGTAACAATATACAATGAATATACAATTATCATACATTTGTAATACAATTCCTGCAATAATTATGATACATATACTATGGGCACGTGATTTTTGCCTCATACGAATCACTCCCAGAAATTCAAAATAAAATAATTTTTTCTTTTGTGTGTAATTTTGTGATATTTTCAACTATTACTTACATTTGTGTGTGCACGTTTATTTGTGTAAATTAATGGAAAGATACAAAAAATATAGCATTTGCATCTAGGATTTAATTTTACAATTTTGAGTTAAATAGTAAATTATTTGTATTCATAATTGAAAAATCAAAAAAAAAAACAATGCACTTTGCATTTTTAGTGTTTAATTGTGTGATTTGGTATTTAATTATCTGCGATAGTTATTATTTAGAGTTAATTAATATTTTTAGTATAGATTGATCAAGTTTAAATTTAGGTTTTGATTTTAGAATCTTAGAATAATACAAGGAAAAGAATAGTGAATAATTCATCCGAAATTTTGGGCCCAATACAGTTTAATTCTAAAGGCCCAAATCAAATTCGCCCCAATCCGGTCCACCCCAGCGTCGACCAAACGACGTCTTTTTGGTCACGTTAATTTGGACTGTTGATCTCATTAGATCGAATGGTCCAGTCCGTCTCTCACAACCCAATCCAGACCCGTTCCCATTACCCGGTCCAACCCTGAACCATGGAAAACGACTCCGTTTTAATGAATCGTTTGATCGGGAGCGTTGGATTCCATTCATCCAACGGTCCCAATTAAAAGGCTAATTATAATATACCAACCCCCCAAACCCCTAACCCCCATTCCATTTCAAACCCCCTGTCTCTCGTCTCCTTCAGAGACAAACGTAATGCCGTCGCCTGCCACCGCGCCAGAAATCGCCTACTGCGATGGCCGGTGCCCAATCACTCCCGCTTTTACACCATAGCTTCCCCTCGACCTCCCCGTTCCAAATCCCCAGTTCGTTTCCCTCGAAGGTTGCTCGATCTTCTCGAATACTAGATCGAAACTTTGGAACCCTAGTAGCCGCCACCTTTCTCTTTCCTCTGGTGGCAGCGCCACCTCCCCTCAGCCCCAAATTAACAACAAATGACCACCAAACCTCCCTCACCACAAATCCCTAATCCTTATCCTTCGAATCATGGCCAGACTCTTCGAATATTGGATCGAAGCTCGGACAAAAAAACCCTAACTCACCCAATCAACCCCAAATTAACACCACACAACCGCCTTGACCCCTTCATCCCTAATCTACCACTAGTTGCATTCGAATCAGGCTAGAACGCTTCGAACCCGGATTTGAATGAATGAACCCTAAAAACCCAAACTCCAGGATCGAATACATAGTTGAAGGATTGAGGTCGTAATCGACCTTAGTTGTGTGTTCTCAGTCGAGAACACTCGATTAAGGTCCATTTTGGCTTCAAATTCAAAATTGGAGGTCTGAATTCAAGACAAGGTCAATCAGGGGTAGGTGTCCAAATTTTTGGTCTTTTATATTTCCTTTTTAATAATATTACCTTCCTATACTCCTTTCTTTTTATTTTTATTTAGTTTTTTTTAGAATAGGTAAGTTTTGTTCTATGATTTTCTATTTTAGTTCTTCAAATTTATAGATTGTTTGTTGGTTTTGTTTTGTTTTCTATTTCATCAGTAGTGTAAACTCGCATAACAGTAGTTCTTAAATTGATTCATACTAATTTCGTTGAAACATTGAAATTGTTTCGATTTTAGTATTGAGAACTATTAGGTTGTCTGTTGGTAGATTTTGTTTGTATAAAAGATTGAATAGCCTTAATTTGTAAAAATTTAGAGTTCCCAGAATATTAATAAGGGTTTTCAAGGTTAGTTTGGGAATTGGAACTTAAGAATTATTCAAGTTAAGTGGTCTATCAATACTGAATGTTAATATACTACTAAACTAATGAATTAAATTAATAAAAGGGGATCAGCAGTACAAAATACACCATATCTAGTGCCCTTCTAGGAGCTGGAAAGTGGGTAACATGGGGGGAAAATTAAAAAGTTAAAATACACAAGAGTAAAGGATGAAAAGGGGCTGGAAAGGGTTTAGGTATAAAACAGAGATTCAGACCCTAAGAGAAGAGGAAATTGATTGAGAAGAAAAGAGACATTTTTAGAGAGAAAAGAATATTGAGTGAAAGGGGACACTGAAAATACTCTGATATACACTCGTATACACTGAGATACAGAGAGAATAGAAAAATTGAGAGATAGAAAGAAAGATTGGAGAACTGGAAAATACTGAGAGTTTTTTAATACAGTCTGAAAATTAAGAACTAATAGGAGTAGAATTCTGAAATCCTGAAGTAAATTTGGGGTCTATTTTGGAGTGGAAATGTTTTGAAAGCTGTTTTATTTGGATTCTGTTTTAAAGTCTTGGCTGCTTAGTTGCTTGACTGGTTTGAATTGTCAATCTCTGGGTTATTGTTCCATTGAAACCCTCTGCATCCCATTGATTGGTTTGGGCTGGTGTTACTGGTTGTTTTCTGCTGTTAAGATCTGTTATTGCTACTGCTGCATCTGATTCCTTTTACTCTCATTTCCAGGTAATCCTTTGGCCTCAAATGATATATGAGGATTGAATCAAAATGTGTGATCAAGATTGAAGAGAATAATGAAATGTTATATATTTCTTTTTATGAATTTTTTTCCAGGTGTTTTACTTTGGTTTAGAGGCCTAGCATAGTTGTATTTACTCTTAATTCGTTTGCAAGCATGTTTGTTCAAATACTGTAGTTAGTCTTTAACAGAGTGTGAGAATTACTTAATTTAGACCTTCCAATATTTATAGTAAGGGGATTGTGGATTTCTAATATTTTTCAATGTTCATTATCATGTTTAGTTGTAGGTTTAAATATTGAGTGAACTGGTAAGTAGTTGCAGAATCATGGTGAGTGCTTGTATTATTTTAATTTTGTTAGTTCTAATTCCTTGTTTTAGCATTTAACACATCTGTTCATACATTCTCTCAAGATAGACGTATAGGTCCTCGATGTGCATCTATAGAATTTCTACTTAATTGTTCATCCAGTACTAGTGTATAACACGCAAAACTTAAGAAAATTGTCATATGAGGTGAATTAATATTAATCTATATCAAAAGTTTTCTATGCATTAGTATAAATTGTCTGCATGGCTGCCCGAATTATTTAGACCGTAAGGATTTGGCCTAGTGTTGGTCCAGTTGAGTAATAACTGGCCCAAATACTATTAGATCCTTTTAATCATTTAGATTCATTAAGCTCAGGCATGTATAGATTTGGTCTTGGAAACCAATATTCGGACAATTCTTACGAGTGGAATTTCACCAATTTTCCTTCACCAACTAGACTGGGTTGGTTTTGATCCCAACGTGTGGGAGTCTTGGAAGCACTTTTGGATTCACTAGTTGTAAGACAAATATATGAATGTTAGGCATTGGGCCTTTCAAGTTAAATAGCAAGCCTTAATAGATAATAGTAGCTCGCCTTTAGGATATCTTTTAACAAATAAAGTTAAGGTGCGCCGCTCCAAATAAAATAATAATCGCACGACTCTCATTCAATTAATCTTGTATTAAGATACTTAGAAATCGGGACGTGCCATTTGAAAATTTTTCATGGCATCCCGCGAAGTTATCAACATGTTAGTTGCTTTAGGCGCGTATTTTAATAATTTTACTTCCTTAAACTTGGGTATGCATTTCATGTAACCCAAATACAAATCTCAAAACATTGAATAAAACGTGTTCCGGATTGCGGGTGCATTTCATGTGACGTGAGCCAAATACATGTTTTAAACGATGTTCAATATCTTTTAGAATTGAGTAAAAGTGATTAAAAGTCCAATGTGTAAATAAGTTCAAATGTTCCAAAATTAGATAATTAAGCCGAATATAACAGTTGAGCGACCGTGCTAGAACCACAGAACTCGGGAATGCCTAACACCTTCTCCCAAGTTAACAGAATTCCATATCCGAATTTTTGGTTCACTGACTATAATACAGAGTCAATCCTGTTCCTCGATTCGAGATTTGAACCGGTGACTTAGGACACCATAAATCTTCCAAGTGGCGACTCTGAATCTCTTAATAAATAAATCCCGTTTCGATTGTCCTTTAATTGGAAAAACTCCCTTTATTATACCCTCTTCCGGGGGTGTAGGTAAAAAGGAGGTGTGACAG
Organism: Nicotiana glauca; assembly: GCA_026770625.1. NCBI lineage: Eukaryota > Viridiplantae > Streptophyta > Magnoliopsida > Solanales > Solanaceae > Nicotiana > Nicotiana glauca. The sequence goes on along the minus strand of MU784270.1, from coordinate 53,212 downwards.
CTCTGGCGACTCTGTTGGGGACGAGGACCCAGAACTTTGGTTCAGGGTTCAGAAATTCGAGCTCAGAATAATTGTTATATTGGCTTTATTTATTATCTGATTTTTATTACATGTTTGGGCATAATATGCTAAATGCTGCTTTTTACCACTTTGATATTATCTGAATTGTATATAAACTGCTACGAAACCCTTCTCTTCTCATCTCTGGGGATGTGCTAGCTGGTCGAGACTCCCTATTTTGTTAGTGTCATACCTTAAAATAAGAAAGAGGCTCGGACAAGCTGCTAAGCCAGATGTCCTTTTGGTTTCCGGTACGTAGCCCCCTCCTCGACTCGAGTTGTCCGCTCGAGTACACAAGTCTAGAACAAATACCCAGTTTTTGAACTTAGAATAACTCAGCCTCATGCCGGATCCCTAGTAGGAATGTTTGTTTGTATCATGTGCATTTGACTTTGGAGACTCAACACAGGGGTTAGGTCTGTCTAGGATAGGTGTACCAAAAATAGAGAGACCATCCTGATGCATCTTACTTGCTACTTGTGCATTTATTTACTTCGGATCTGCATGTTGACCGGTTTTAAAAAATGGGAAGAAAGTTGAGAGAAAAATGAGAAAATGAAAAAATATAATAAAATACTTGTTTTGAAAAATCAGTGTCTAAAATATGCCGAAACTCTACCAAAATTTAACAAAAAAAAGAGAAAAAAAAGAGTTTTGCTATAAATATTTGGGTTTTTTTAGAAAAATAGTTGGTTTGTCAAAGTTGGCAGAACTACGTAAGTTTGATTCTCACTGGATGTGGGATACGTAAGCAACCCCCATCGGGCTCAACTATTTTGAAAAATGGAAAATATAATTATGGGTACATAAAGGTCATTAGTTTTGCCACAAGTAAAGGTGACGTCATTCTTGTCTAAAATAGCCAAACATCCCCAAAGGGGCGCCGGAAGGCCGTTTTTGCAAGAACAGACGCCTACGGTCATTTCTCAAAATTTTTGGCCGATTAGCAAACACAGCCTTTAAATCTTCCTCATTGAAGTGCTAAAACGCCGTATTAGCAAAGCCGGACATTCTTATAAATTTTTTTAAAATAGTGATAACACTTTTTGAGTTAAAATAAGTCTTGATTGTCTTCTAACTGAAGTCACCCTAATAAATGTGCAGAATGAGCACGAATCGAGAATTGCCGATAATTGTCATGAACTGGATTCCTCTGGAGTTGTATATGTGGTGGAATGATCTGGGCGAATCAGGGCAAGATAAGGTTAATCTGCACTTGGGAGGTCTCACTGGTTTATTAAAAATTAATCTTAGGGGAGATATTATAAAGGCGTTAGTGAAATTCTAGGACCCGGCTCACAACGTATTCCCTTTCTCAGATTTCGAGCTCACCCCAACCTTGGAAGAAATAACTGGATATGTTGGGGGTCCTAAATTTCCTCTGAGGCACCTGTACATAGTTGCTCCAAGAGCGGTCACCGTGCACAATTTCTTAGACTCACTGAAGATAAGCAGGATGGTCCACAACACAGATTTGGTAGCTGGTTTTTGAAATCCACAATTCATATACCAGAGATATGGCCACATAGGGGCTTTAACAACACAACAAACAAAATCTGTAGAAAAGGAAATCATCATAAATGAGAAGAGCATAGATGTTTTGCTTTCATGGTGGTCTTCTTGGGACTTCTGGTGTTCCCTAGGAAAGACGGAAATATTGACATAAAGATAGCCGGGGTTGTCAGCACCTTACTTACCTAGTCCAAAAACACCCTTGCACCTATGATAGTAGCTGAAATCTTCCGTGCTCTCACAGCCTGCAAAGCCGGAGGAGACATCTTTGAGGGGTGTAACTTATTGCTGCAAATGTAGATGATTGAACACATATGCCATCGTCCGTAATTCATGAGTTACGGGTAAATAAAGAAAACATGCATAGAGGAATTCTATACAAGGATTGAGGGGATCAGCTTGCCGGAAGGGGTTGCCGGATGGATATCACACCTTCGTTCCGTCACCGCTAGCCAAATAGAATGGACATTTGGATGGTTTCCTGTAGATGAGATCGTATATATGCCAGCTACCGGGCCTCACTTCCTCTTGATGGGACTCAGAAGCATCCAGTCATATGCACCGTACGAGTTTTGAGACAACTTGGGAGATGCCAAATAGTGCCGAAAGATGAAGGTCTCAGTACCCAAGTAGTCGAGATTGGTCTTGATGGCCAGTTTCCTAAAACTTCAGTCAGCCAGATTTGGAGCTAGCATCAATACTTAGCAGCTAACACCATGATACGGGATCGATCCAATGGAGAAATTTCACCGGGGTACTATGCTTGGTTCCGAAGGGAAATTGCATTAGGGAGGCTAGCTAAAAGGCCTTACCTTCAAGATTTTTTCGAGTCATCGCAAGAATATTGGGATTGGTTAGCCAGACAAAACGAATACAGGGCCAAAATAGGGAGGTTGGAAAAGCAGGTCCAGGACCTCAAGTTCGACAACGGTATCCATGTAGCTGCGAATAAGGGAGAAAGGAAAAAACTAGCTCAAGAGAATGAAACCCTCAAAGATCAGATCCAAAAAATGAAAATAGCTGCCCGAAATCCAGAAAAGTAGCCGGGCTGACAACAAAATCATGATTGAGCTGAAAAAAAAATCCTTCGAATGTCAAGAGGACCGGGAAAAATCCGAAGCTAGCCTGGCAAGAATCCGGGCAAGATAGATAAAGGGCGTGGAAAAGCGGGAACAACTTATGCAACAGACAAAGAGGGACTACGAAGGGATCGTCACCATCCTAAGGGGAAAAATAGTCACTCTCGAGAATGAAATAATTAGACAGGCTATAGATTTGAAAGCAGAAAGGGATCACTGCTATGACTTGATGGCTCAGATGGAGGAGGAAATGCATCAGTTCCAAAATCAACTCCTTCACGACTCTCAAGTGTTAGAAGCCCGAAATTATCAGATAGGACGGTTGCTTTAGGAAAAAGGTAAGATTAGAGAAAGAATTGGAACCATCGCGCATTATATTACAATGAAGTGCCGAGCATGCGAGGACATGTCTCGTACCACCTTTTTTGCTGCAATAATGAATTTCGTCCGCCAAACGATGAGGGATTTGGACAGGTTGCAAAGGGATCTTGCATTTAGGCCCGCGGCAAGATCGAATGACGTCTCGCGGGCACTAGGAGCCTTAATGTATTCTTAATTCTACTCGAGTCTGTATTGTTTTTGTCTGTCAGCTGGTTTTCAGGCATGTGTTTTCTTGTAATACGTTGGTTTGTTTTTATCAAAGTCTGTCAGTTTTGAGTTTTGAGACAGTTGTAATAAAAAATTTGCTTTCTATAAAATTTTGAATTCCCAGGAAGAAAAATGTTTACTACTTGCCGGCCAGAACTACGCCCGGTCTGATTCATGCAGGGTCATGATACGTAGGCAATCTCCATAGGATTCGACCAGAACAAAAAAAAATAAAAATAAATAAATAATAAAATAAACGGAAAAAGCGGGAGAGAAATCATAAACAGGAACCGCCGGAATGATACAAGCAATCAAGTGAATACATGGTAGAAATAGTTAATTGTCTAGGTGAATCCATGCCAATATGTGATTACTTATCTACTAAGCTCTAATCACTAACAATTTTGTTGCTCATTTCCAGAACTCAAGCAGTTAGTTCACCAAAGCATACTCGCACACTACCAGTACCAAACCAGATCAAAAGGGGAAATAGAAGAAATCATGTATGTCCCGGATGTAGACACAAGCGTCGAGGTGGAAGAGTTGGATATCAACACAATGAAAGAGGAAATGTACAAATTAAAGCAACAAATGGCCGAAATGTATCAGGCCTAGACCAAAGGATAGCCACCACTAGCTTATCCTGCTAACCCTGCTTTTACCCCACCACCAGCTCAATCTCAGGATCATCCCTCTAGCAATCCAGGCTTTTCTATTTACCAACACTACCATGGCACTACTTCTCATATGCCACAAGTTCCAAAACCAGTTCCATACCCTCCTCCACCTGTCACCCCTGTCTTGGTGGCCTCCCCACTAGCTGCACTCAACAACTCCTCTAGCGAGCCCATGTTCCAAGCTCAGGACAATCAATACTACCCACCAGAGCCCACCTTCAAAGCTCCCGAAACTTACCCTTATGATCCACGTTCTGACCTCCCGGTAAGGGCAGAAAAACCAGCCAAAAATCCTGAACAGGAGGAGATGTTCAAAAAAATGAAAAGCATAGAACAATCTTTCCGGGACATGCGGGGATTAGGAGGTCAGGTGAGCGTGGCTTATAAACACTTATGTATATTCCCGAATGTACAGTTGCCGGCGGGGTTCAAAATACCCAAATTTGATTTGTACAGCGGGCACGGTGATCCGGTGGCCTATTTGAGAGGTTTTTGCAGTAAAATGAGAGGAGGAGGGGGAGAGATGAATTATTAATGGCCTACTTCAGTCAGAGTCTGAGCAGTTCGGCACTAGAATGGTACACCCGTCAAGACCACGGAAGGTGGTATACTTGGGATGATCTAGCCCAAGCATTTGCTTGCCATTTTCAGTATAATCTTGAAATTGTCCCAGATCGTCTGTCATTGACAAAGATCGAGAAAAAGCCCGAGAAAATTTTTAGAGAATACGATTTTTGCTGGAGAGAACAAGCTATGAGGGTTGACCCACCAATGAAGGAGAATGAAATGGTTGATTACTTCTTGCAGGCCTTAGAGCCCATGTATATCGGTCACTTGGTGTCGGTGGTAGGGAAGTCCTTTAACAAAGTGGTAAAAATGGGAAACATGGTAGAGGAAGGACTTAAATCCAATAAAATCATGAGTTATTCAGCAATCAAGGCAACTACCCAAGCCATCCAAAACGGCACTGGGGCTATATTGGGAAGGAAGAAGAAGGAGGACGTTGCAACAATTGAGTCAAGAACTTGGCCCAGGGGCCCAACACCTTACTATAACCAATCTCAACCTCACTCTTAAACTTACCCCCACACTTCATATAGCCCACCACAACACTACTATCCACCTCCTGAAGCCCATTTTTCCATCCACCACTCACAAACATACAACCAACCTCCGACCCACGCCCAATGGCGCACCCCCGCTCCACAAAATAGAAACCCTCCCGGTCAAAATTTCCGACCTAGTCCAGTATTCAGGAGTGAAAGGGCACAAAAGAAGAAAATGTTTACTCCTTTGGGGGAGTCATAAGCCAGTCGGTTCCACAGACTTAAACAAGTTAACATGCTAAGGCCAATACAATCTAAACTGCCAAATCCACCTCCAAAAAATCTTGATTACTCTGTCAGTTGTGAGTACTGTTCAGGTGCCCCGGGCCATGAAGCAGAGAACTTTTGGCACTTGAAAAATGCAATACAAGAGCTCATCGATACTAATATAAATGATGTTCAAGCTCCTGAAGCACCCAATATCAACAAGAACCCAACGCCAACTCACCCGGAGGCAAACATGATTGAAATTGTGCACACAGGGGGAAAGTCGAAGAAACCATCACAAACCGTGATGACAATTCGGTCCAGTGAGATAAAAATAACTGAACAATCAACAAGGGAGAGGTCAGCGCTCGAGTCGATTGAAAAAAGTGTTGAGCCATCTGTAGCGGAGGATAGGGGGTCTACAAATGAGATCACAACAAAACAAGAAAAAGTGAGGGTGATTGTGCCAGGAGCAACCAGCAAACTCGTCATAGTTGTGGAGGGAGCCTTACAGACCAGGTTATTATCAAGCCGGTAACCCAGTTACCAATAATCAGTAGCAAGGCTATTCCGTGGAACTACGGAGGTTGGCAGTAATGTATAAAGGAATGGAGGTCAAGGAGGAGGTCTGCAAAGCCCAAGGGTTAACTCGATCGGGAAGATGTTTTGCTCCCGCTGAATTGAGGAAAGCTAAGGATAATTTAGCTTCAGCAAAGAAACCCGTGACTGAAGAGGAGGCGGAAGAGTTCTTGAAAAGGATGAAAATGCAGGACTATTCCATTATAAAGCAGCTGAAGAAGACACCAGCTCAGATTTCATTACTTTCATTATTGATCCATTCGAACGAGCACTGCCAAGCATTAATGAAAATTTTAAATGAGGCGCACGTTCCCGACAGGATCACTGTGAATCACTTGGAGAAAATAGCCAGCAAAATCTTTGAGGTAAACAGGGTCACCTTCTCTGATGATAAATTGCCCGTAGAGGGCACGGAATATAATAGGGCCGTTTATCTTGCAGTGAAGTGTGAGGATTCTGTGGTCACACGAGTATTGATGGATAACGGTTCAAGTGCAAACATCTGTCCTCTCTCCACTCTAAGCAAGCTGAAAGTAGAAAATGAGAGGATCCTTAAGAACAGTATCTATGTGCGGGGATTTGACGGCGGAGGCAAAGACTGGATCGAGGATATAATCTTGGAGCTGATAATAGGATGGTGGAGTTCACGATGGAATTCCAAGTGCTAGACATAGATGTGTCATACAATCAGTTATTAGGTCGACCATGGATCCACGCCGCTAAGGCAGTACCATCAACTCTACATCATATGGTCAAATTCGAGTGGGGAAGACAGGAGATAGTGGTGTACGGAGAAGATAATTTATGCGCATACAACTACACCATTGTGCCATTCATCGAAATGGAAGATAATAAGGGGCCATGGGTTTACCAGGTTTTTGGCACAATGTCAGTCGAGTACATTCTAGAAAGGAAGTGTATCCCAAATGTGAAGATGACCGCTGCATCAGTCATGGTAGTATATGAAATGCTGAAGAATGGTTTTGTACCGGGAAAGGGTCTGGGATCAGCTCTGCAAGGCATCATAAAACCAGTGTCCCTCCCCGAGAATGTCGGAACCTTTGGTCTGGGATTCCAACCCACGGCCACAGACATAAGAAGAGCCAGGAAGTTAAAGCAGAGAGTATGGGTCCTTCCAAAGACGGTCCCACGTCTCTCCAGATCATTTGTCAGGTCTGGTGCTAGAAGACGACCAGTAACAACAATTCCCATTGCTGAGATTGAGCCTGATAAGGAATTGATAGAAAGGTCTGAGCAGTTTTTCAGCGGTGTAAACATGGTAGAATTCGGCGAAGGTTCTAGCGGCGCAGAAGTACAATTTGTCGGACTAAAAGCCAGGCTTAATAATTGGAAGGCTACTCCTCTCCCTTCTCGGGAGGAGTCTTGGTAGTTTGCTTTGATTTTCCTTTAATTTTGTATGGATTATTCCAGGGATGTAATCCAAATTTTATTTTCAGTCTGTTTTAAGTGTGCAAACCTTGTTACCTTTCATTTTTCAATGAAATGCAATTTCTTCTTTTTCTTCATTCCTGATAAATTTTATTTTTTGTTTTCTTCTTTTCTTTCTGTACAGTTCTTTTTATGCTGGTCTTAATGACATGGAATGCATGCGGAATCCTCAGCCCAGTCTAAAAAATCAATCTGATTCTGAGATAATAGTTCAAGAGGTAGAATGTGATTACGAGTCAGAATTTGACGAGGATGAGGCTTTTGAAGAGATTAGTAAAGAATTAAGTCATTTTGAGGAAAAACTTAAACCCAATTTGAATGATATATAAACCATCAATTTAGGGGACGCGGATAATATCAGAGAAACTAAAATAAGCGTCCATCTCGAACTAAAGACTCGGGAAAAATTAATCAAAACACTCATTGAGTACAAAAATGTTTTTGCATGGTCATATGATGACATGCAAGGTTTCAGCACTGATTTAGTGGTTCACAAATTGCCTACAAATCTGATATTCCCGCATGTCAAGAAAAAATTAAAAAAATTCAAAACTGACATGAGTGTGAAGATTAAGGAAGAAATAAATAAGCAGCTGGATGTAAAGGTTATTCGAGTTACTCGACATCCTAATGGTTGGCTAATGTTGTGCCAGTACCGAAGAAAGATGGCAAAATTAGGGTATGCGTTGATTACCGCAATCTTAACAAAGCAAGCCCAAAGGATAAATTCCCATTACCCAATATCTACATTTTGATTGATAATTGTGCCAAGCGTGAAATCGGATCTTTTGTGGATTGTTATGCCGGATACCATCAGGTTTTGATGGATGAAGATGATGCAGAAAATATGGCATTCATCACGCCATGGGGAACTTATTGCTACCGGGTAATGCCATTTGGTTTGAAGAACGCTGGGGCAACTTACATGAGAGTAATGACTACTGTGTTTCACGATATGATACACAAAGAAATTGAGGTGTACGTGGATGATGTGATTATTAAGTGAAGCAACAGGCCGACCTCGTCGGAGATCTGAGGAAGTTCTTTTAGAGACTTTGCAGGTACAACCTTAAGCTTAACCCTGCCAAGTGCGCGTTTGGCATTCCATCCGGAAAGCTGTTAGGATTCATAGTCAGTCGATGAGGCATTGAGTTGGACCCATCAAAGATCAAAGTCATCCAAGAATTGCCACCTCCAAGGAACAAGACTGAGGTAATGAGTCTATTAGGGAGATTGAACTACATCAGCAAGTTTATTGCTCAGCTCACGACAACTTGTGAGCCCATTTTCAAGTTGTTAAAGAAGGATGTCGCGGTCAAGTGGACTGATGAGTGTCAAGAAGCATTTGGTAATATAAAGGGGTACTTGTCGAATCCACCTGTGTTGGTCCTGCCAGAACCGGGGAGACCTTTGATTCTTTACTTAACAGTCCTTGAAAATTCATTTGGTTGTGTACTAAGGTAGCATGATATCACTGGCAGGAAGGAACAAGCCATCTACTATGTTAGCAAGAAGTTCACGATCTATGAGGTTAAGTACACTCACTTGAAGTGGACGTGCTGCGCCCTAACTTGGGTAGCAAAAAAGTTGAAACATTATCTGTCGTCAATACTACTTACCTTATCTCGCAGTTAGATCCATTGAAGTATATCTTTCAAAAGCCTATGCCCACAGGGAGACTTGCAAAGTGGAAGATTTTACTTACAGAGTTTGACATCATCTACGTGATGAGGACTGCCATGAAAGCACAAGCATTGGCTGATCACTTGGCCGAGAACCCGATCGATAAAGAATACGAGCCGTTAAAGACTTATTTTCCCGATGAAGAAGTGATGCATATTGATGAGCTAGAACTAACTGAAAAACCAGGTTGGAAAATTTTCTTCGATGGAGCTGCGAACATGAAAAGAGTTGGGATAGGAGCTGTACTTATTTTTGAAATAGGACATCACTATCCCGTTATGGCTCAGCTTCGTTTCTATTGTACCAACAATATGGCGGAGTACAAAGCATGCATTTTGGGTCTAAGGTTAGTTACATATATGGATGTCCAGGAAGTCTTGGTCTTGGGGGACTCGGACCTCCTAGTACATCAAATTCAAGGAGAATGGAAAACACAAGATTTGAAACTGATACCTTACAGGCAATGTTTGCATAATCTTTGTCAGAGGTTTCGATCAGTAGAGTTCGGGCATATCCCAAGGGTCCATAATGAGTTTGCCGGTGCTTTAGCGACCTTGGCATCAATGCTAAATCAACCGAACAAAGCTTATGTCGATCCTTTGCATATTTAAGTTCGCGATCAGCATGCTTACTGTAATGTGATAGAGGAAGAACTTGATGGCGAACCATGGTTTCATGATATCAAGGAATATATCAGAATGGGGATATATCCGGTGCAAGCCACGGGGGATCAAAAAAGAACAATTCAACGATTGACGAATTGATTTTTCTTCAGTGGAGGAGTTTTGTATAAAAGAACACCAGACCTTGGTTTGTTGAGATGCATAGATGCTAGAGAAGCCACCGCTATCATGTCCGAAGTACATGCGGGAGTTTGTGGACCGCATATGAGTGGATATGTTCCAGCAAAGAAAATTCTTCGAGCATGATATTATTGGCTCACCATGGAACGCGATTGTATTAGTTTTGTGCGCAAGTGTCATCAGTGCAGGTATACGGTGATTTGATTCATTCTCCACCATCAAAATTGCATACAATGCCGGTGCCATGGCCCTTTGTTGCTTGGGGCATGGATGTTATTGGACTAATTGAACTAGCAGCATCCAACGGGCACAGGTTCATTCTGGTGACCATTGATTATTTCACCGAATGGGTTGAGGCTAAAACTTTCAAGTTTGTAACCAAGAAAGCAGTGGTTGATTTTGTTCACTCAAATATCATCTATCGATTTGGAATCCCAAAGGTAATCATCACAGACAATGGCACTAATCTTAACAGTAATTTGATGAAAGAAATATGTCAACAATTTAAGATTACACATCGCAATTCTACTCCATATGGTCCCAAGGCAAATGAAGCAGGCGAGCCGACCAACAAGAACATAAAGAAAATACTGAGGAGAATCATAGAAGATTCCAGGCAATGGCATGAAAAATTACCATTAGCATTGTTGGGTTATCGCACTACTATTCGTACTTCAGTAGGTGCAACTCCTTATTTGTTAGTATATGGCACTGAAGCAGTAATACCGGCGGAGGTTGAAATCCCGTCCCTGCGGATTGTCGTTGAGGCCGAGATTGATGATGATGAGTGGGTCAAAACCCAGTTGGAGCAATTGAGTTTGATTGATGAGAAAAGATTGGCAGCAGTGTGTCATGGTCAGTTATATCAAAAGAGAATGGAAAGAGCATACAACAAAAAGGTGCGTCCCCGGAAGTTCGAAGTGGGTCAGCAAGTGTTGAAATGTATCCTTCCAAATCAGGCCAAAGCGAAAGGAAAGTTCACCCCAAATTGGCAAGGGTCGTTCATTGTGATAAGAGTGTTATCCAATGGTGCTTTGTATCTAATAGACATCGAAGGCAAATGTGTAGATATGGCGATTAACTCCGATGCAGTCAAAAGACACTATGTTTGATTTTCATTGGTTTATTGTGATTGTTTGTATTTGGCATTGTTTCGAAGACTGAAATGACGAAGGCAATTTGTTCTGTTATCTAAACACTTTACCTTTTGTTTCCCCCCCTTTTGGGCCTTATCCATTTTTATTTCATACCCCTCTTTTGGAATCAACAACGGAAAGAAAAAAATACAGAAAAGAAAAAATATATGATAATAAGTGAAAAGAAAAATTGTAACAACAAGGAAAATTGGGTGAACTACGTTTGATCTGATTCCTTTTAAGGATACGTAGACAGCTTCACGGCTCGATCATAGGGAAATAAAAGTCAAAAGATCCCCAAGCAAGAAAACTGGGGCAAAAGTTGTGTTTGTAATGAGAAATTTGGTTCCAAAAGTTGTAATCCTAACCCGTTGAATTTGGTTTGAACTTTTTGATACCCTTTTATTTCCCAACCTTACCCAAGAACCCATATTTATGTCCAAAGAAAGACCTCCTGATCAGTCTTTGAGAGGTTCCAAATCAAGCAAAGATAATTCATACCAGGGGCAACATTCCGATTTAAGCAAAGAAATGAAAAAATGAGAGAGTCTCATCGATGAAAACCCACAAGGGCACTATAAGGCGACGAAGAATGAGAGAAATGAGAGAATCTTGGTGGTGAAAACCCTCGAAGGGCACTATAAGGCGATGAAAGCTGAGAGAAATCCAAAAAAAATGAGAGAGTCTTATTGGTGAAAACCTTCACAGGCACCATAAGGCGGCGAGGAATAGAGAAAGGGACAAAAGTTAAAGATAGTTGAAATCAGGCGTCCACCTGGAGAACAAAGAACAATAGTTGAAGATAGTTGAAGTCAGGCTTCCACCTAGAGAACAAGGAACAATAGTTGAAGATATTTGAAGATAGTTAAAGTCAGGCGTCCACCTGGAGAACAAGGAACAATAGTTAAAGATAGTTGAAACCAGGCGTCCACCTGGAGAACAAGCAATAATAGTTATAGATAGTTGAAGTCAGGCGTCCACTTGGAGAACAAGGAACAATAGTTAAAGATAGTTGAAGTTAGGCGTCCACCTGGAGAACAAGGGATAATAGTTAAAGATAGTTGAAGTCAGGCGTCCACCTGGAGAACAAGGAACAATAGTTGAAGTCAGGAGTCCAGATGAAGTCAGGCGTCCACTGGAGAACAAGGAACAATAGTTGAAGATAGTTGAAGCCAGGCGTCCACCTGGAGAACAAGGAACAATAGTTGAAGGTAGTTGAAATCAGGCGTCCACTTGGAGAACAAGGAACAGTTGTTGTAAATTTTGAAGTCAGGCATCCACCTGGAAAATTAGGGGAAGGCAACAATGGTCAGAAGAAGACGATTCAAGTTTTGAAAGGAAAACAATTTGAGTTTAGCAATCAGGCATCCACCTGAGGAAAAGAGAAGACTACAATTCGAGTCAGCAACAAAGGAACTTCAGAGGAAATACAAATCAACAAGGCAACAACAGTCGCAGGAACAAGTTGGAGAATAAATCTTTGTAATGCATAGATTATAGCTTAGTCTAGCTTCTTTATTTTTTTTAGCATGGTGTAATAAGGAGGTCAGCAGGCAGTAGCAGCAGTAGCAACAGTAAAGCACAACTTCATAGTAGTCCCAGCTACCAAAATTCCCGAACTATATTGACCTAATTCTTTTTTAGCCAAGGATATGTAGGAAACCTTTGAAGCAGAGGTTCGGTCAAATCTTTCAAAAATGCTTCACATGGAGTGTCCAAATGGGCAAAAATCGCTCGTATCCGCTCACTTTATCTTTGCACGAAAACTCTTCGTGTTTCCTGACAAAGAGGGGAGCTGTGAGCACGTGATTTTTGCCTCACACGAATCACTCACAGAAATTCAAAATAAAACAATTTTTTCTTTTGTGTGTAATTTTGTGATATTTTCAACTATTGTTTGCATATGTGTGTGCACGTTTATTTGTGTAAATTAATGGAAAGATACAAAAAAATATAACATTTGCATCTAAGATTTAATTGTACAATTTTGAGTTAAATAGTAAATTATTTGTTTTAATAATTGAAAAATAAAAAAAAAACAATGCACTTTGCATTTTTAGTGTTTAATTGTGTGATTTGCTATTTAATTATCTGCGATAGTTATTATTTAGAGTTAATTAACATTTTAAGTATAAATTGATCAAGTTTAAATTTAGGTTTTGATTTTAGACTCTTAGAATAATACAAGGAAAAGAATAATGAATAATTCATCCGAAATTTTGGGCCCAATACAGTTTAATTCTAAAGGCCCAAACCAAATTTGCCCCAATTCGGTCCACCCCAGCGTTGAACAAACCACGTCGTTTTGGTCACGTTAATATGGACCGTTGATCTCATTAGATCGAATGGTCCAGTCCGTCTTCCACAACCCAACTCAGACCCGTTCACATTACCTTGTCCAACCCTGAACCATCCAAACGACCCCATTTTAATGAATCATTTGATCGGGAGCATTGGATTCCATTCATCCAACAGTCCCAATTAAAAGGCTAATTATAATATACA
>MU784270.1:0-39621 GCA_026770625.1 Nicotiana glauca | reverse complement strand
TCCATTTCAAACCCCCCCATCTCTTGTCTCCTTCAGAGACAAACGTAATACCGTCGCCCACCACTGCGCCGGAAATCGCCTACGGCGGTGGCCGGCGCCCAATCACTCCTGTTTTTACCCCATAGCCTCCCCTCGACCTCCCCGTTCCAAATCCCTAATTCTTTTCCCTCGAAGGTTGCTCTATCTTCTCGAATAATAGATATAAACTTTGGAACCCTAGTAGCTGTCACCTTTCCCTTCCCTCTGGTGGCGGCGCCACCTCCCCTCAGCCCCAAATTAACAACAAATGACCACCAAACCTCCCTTAACACAAATCCCTAACCCTTATCCTTCGAATCATGGCCAGACTCTTCGAATATTGGATTGAAGCTCGGACCAAAGAACCCTAACTCACCCAATCAACCCCAAATTAACACCACACAACTGCCTTGACCCCCTCATCCTTAATCTACCACTAGATTCATTCGAATCAGGCTAGAACCCTTCAAACCTGGATTTGAATGAATGAACCCTAAAAACACAAACCCTAGGATCGAATACATAGTTGAAGGATTGAGGTCGTAATCGACCTTAGTTGTGTGTTCTCAGTCGAGAACACTCTATTAAGGTCCATTTCGGCTTCAAATTCAAAATTGGAGGTCTGAATTCAAGACAAGGTCAATCAGAGGTAGGTGTCCAAATTTTTGGACTTTTATATTTCCTTTTTAATAATATTACCTTCCTCTACTCCTTTATTTTTATTTATTTATTTAGAATGTTTATTTGGTCAGTTTTGTTCTATGATTTGCTGTTTTAGTTCTTCAAATTTATAGATTGTTTGTTGGTTTTGTTTGGTTTTCTGTTTCATCAGTAGTTTAAACTCGCATAACAATAGTTCTTAAATTGATTCATGCTAACTTCGTTGAAAGATTGAAATTGTTTCGATTTTAGTATTAAGAACTATTAGGCTGTCTGTTGGTAGATTTTGTTTGTATAAAAGATTGAATAGCCTTAATTTGTAAATATTTAGAGTTCCCAGAATATTAATAAGGGTTTTCAAGGTTAGGGTGGGAATTGGAACTTAAGAATTATTCAAGTTAAGTGGTCTACCAACACTAAATGTTAATGTACTACTAAACTAATGAATTAAATTAATAAAAGGGGACCAGCAATACAAAATACACCCTGTCTAGTGCCCTCTTAGGAGCTAGAAAGTGGGTAACATGGGGGGAGCAATTAAAAAGATGAAACACACAAGTATAAAGGATGAAAAGGGGCTGGAAAGGGTTAAGGTTTTAGGTATAAAACAGAGATTCAGACCCTAAGAGAAGAGGACACTGATTGAGAAGAAAAAAGACATTTTTAGAGAGAAAATAAAATTGAGTGAAAGGGGACACTGAAAATACTCTGATATACACTCGTATACACTGAGATATAGAGAGAATAGAAAAATTGAGAGATAGAAAGAAAGATTGGAGAACTGGAAAATACTGAGAGTTTTTTAACACAGTCTGAAAATTGAGAACTAATAGAGATAGCATTCTGAAATCTTGAAGTAAATTTGGGGTCTATTTTGGAGTGGGAATGTTTTGAAAGCTGTTTTATTTGGATTCTGGTTTAAAGTCTTGGCTGCTTAGTTTCTTGACTGGTTTGAATTATCAATCTCTGGGTTACTATTTCATTAAAACCCTCTGCATCCCATTAATTGATTTGGGCTGGTGTTATTAGTTGTTTCCTGCTGTTAAGATCTGTTATTGCTACTGCTGCATCTAATTCCTTTTTACTCTCATTTCCAGATAATCCTTTGGCCTCAAATGATATATGAGGATTGAATCAAAATGTGTGATCAAGATTGAAGAGAATAATGAAATGTTATATGTTTCCTTTTATGAATTTTCTTTCAGCTGTTTTACTTTGGTTTAGATGCCTAGCATAGTTGTATTTACTCTTAATTTGATTGCAAGCATGCTTGATCAAATACTGTACTTAGTCTTTAACAGAGTGTGAGAATTACTTGATTTAGACCTTTCAATATTTATAGTAAGGGGATTGTGGACTTCTAAACATTTTTCAATGTTCATTATCATGTTTAGCTGTAGGTTTAAATATTGATTGAACTGGTAAGTAGTTGCAGAATCATAGTGAGTGCTTGTATTATTTTAATTTTGTTAGTTCTAATTCCTTGTTTTAGCATTTAACACAACTGTTCATACATTCTCTCAAGATAGACGTATAGGTCATTGATGTTCATCTATAGAATTTATACTTAATTGTTCATCCAGTACTGGTGTATAATATGCAAAACTTAAGAAAGCTGTCATATGAGGTGAATTAATATTAATCTATGTCAAAAGTTTTCCGTGCATTAGTATAAAATTATCTGCATGGCTACCCGAATTATTTGGACCATAAGGATTGGGCCTAGAATTGGTCCAGTTGAGTAATAACATGCCCAAATACTATTAGATCCTTTTAATCATTTAAATTCGTTAAACTCAGGCCTGTATGGATTTGGTCTTGGAAACCAATATTCGGACAATTCTTACGAGTAGAATTTCACCAATTTTCCTTCATCAACTAGATTGGGTTGGTTTTAAGCCCAACGTGTGGGAGTCTTGGAAGCACTTTTAGATTCACAAGTTGTAAGACAAATAAATGAATGTTAGGCATTGGGCCTTTCAAGTTAAATAGCAAGCCTTAATAGACAATAGTAGCTCGCCTTTAGGATATCTTTTAACAAATAAAGTTAAGGTGCGCCACTCCAAATAAAATAACAATCGCATGACTCTTATTCAATTAATCTTGTATTAAAATACTTAAAAATCGGGACGTGACATTTGATAAATTTTTATGGCATCCCGTAAAGTTATCAACACGTTAGCTGCTTTAGGCGCGTATTTTAATAATTTTACTTCCTTAAAACTCGGGTATGCATTTCATGTAACCCGAATCCAAATCCCAAAACATTGAATAAAATGTGTTCCGGATTGCGGGTGCATTTCATGTAACGCGAGCCAAAGACATGTTTTGAACGATGTTCAATGTCCTTTAGAATTGAGTAAAAGCGGTTAAAAGTCCAATGTGTAAATAAGTTCAAATGTTCCAAAATCAGATAATTAAGCCGAATATAACAGCTGAGCGACCGTGCTAGAACCACGGAACTCGGAAATGCCTAACACCTTTTCCCCAGTTAATAAAATTCCTTATGCAGATTTCTGGTTCGCGGACTGTAATACATAGTCAATCTTGTTCCTCGATTCGGGATTTGAACCGGTGATTTGGGACACCATAAATCTTCCAAGTGGTGACTCTGAATCTCTTAATAAATAAATCCCGTTTTGATTGTCCTTTAATTGGAAAAACTCCCTTTATTATACCCTCTTCCGGGGGTGTAGGTAAAAAGGAGGTGTGACATATACAATTATAATACAATCGCGATACATTTCTGAAAAATGTGATACAATTATGATCGAATTTCTTCTGTATTGAGATTTTGGATGACTGAAAGAGAGAATCGATATCAAAAGCTTTGGAAGAAGAAAGAATCTGCAATTTTTGGGGGATAATAGTGGATGATTGAAAGAGAAATCAGATATCAAAAGCTTTGGAAGAGGAGTGAGTAAGCGAGATTTTTGGGTTAGAAAGATTTTGGGCATCAGTGGGTAAGGGAGAACTCTTGCGGTGGGTAAGTACAAAATTGGAAGGGAGAATTCTTATGATGAGTAAGTATAAAATTGGAAGATGTTTTTTATATCCTTTTGGAAAAGGAAGAGAATCTTAAATATAAGGGATTATGTGTAACTGATATGCTATGTTTAAGGTATGTTGCATTTCCTCTTTTTTATGGTTTTGTATAAAACTAGTAAATATAGGTATATAAAGTAATTAACAAGAAACCTAAATAAAGATAGTAAATGAATTTCTATTATAGTATAGTTAGGTAAAAATTCCATTAATATTTAGTCTGACTTAATACGTGCATTAGTTTTCAAAACTAGCGACATGCAATGTACCTCATAATTATGGCAGAAAGAGAGAAAGGGGGAATCCGATGGATACCTTCTTTAACAAACTTTTTTAAGGATTGAAAAATGATAATTATAAATAAAATATTATATACAAATATAAAATTTCATATCAACAAGCTAAAATTAGTTGGACCAATAAAAAAATTCCAATATTTTCATTAGAGATATTTTTCTGGAAAGCTCTACTTCAACAACGTTTATAAATGAAATACTTCATACAAGAAATTCCTTTATATTTGTCTTCTAATCCAAATCACTTTAATCATGTGGATTAGACCTCTGCCTAATACTCTTTGATGACAAGTAAAGAACAAATTAAGAATACAAGTTAGTAGGTGTAAAAATGCCTCTACATTCACTATTTTTTCACTATTTTATTGTAGAGATTAATCTAAGATAAACCAAAGCCTCACTTGGAGTAATTCTGGAAAAGAAGTTTTAGGGATTTTTTGGAGCTAGCACAATTTTTATAAAGCAAAAAAGGTTGTATAACATTGGAACTCTGACGAAGTATAACTTCCTACAACTACACCTCAATCGTAAATAAGATATGGATCGGATAAATGAATAAGAAAACTACCATGTATAGCCCTTCAAAATTTTAATAGCCCAAGGTTTTCCCCTTAGACCCGAAATGTCCTTCCGGCCCAAACTTATTACATCTACTAGCCGATAATCCATAAAACACATAATCTATAATCCATAAAACACCCACGCCTTTTAACTCGCTATGTTAACTCGGCTCTCTCAAAACACCTTTCTTCTCAAACACAACTTCTGCATTTTTACTATTGGTTTCAATGTAAGTCAAAATTTAAGTTGATTTTCCGATTTTTGTTCATAGTCGACTCTAGCTTTTCCGATTTTTGTTCATAGTCGTCTCTATAATGGGGAGAAAAGAAGTCTTTGGAGAAAAAAAGGAAGATGAAGGTGTGACGACCCAAAAGGTCATCACCTATTTTCTCACCCACTCTGTACTTCTAAGGCCTTGAAAACCTCATTTAGGGTTGCCTCGATTTTGTGTGCGCATTCCGGGCGCGTAGCCGGAAAGCTTAAATATGAATTATGTGAGAAAAATACTAAGTTTTGATGTTAAAATGAATAAATTTAACTTCGGTCAATATTTTGGGTTAACGGATCCAGACCCATGATTTGACGATCCCGGAGGGTCCGTAGAAAAATATGGGACTTGGGCGTATGCCCGGAATTAAATTCCAAGGCCACAAGACCGAGAAATAAATTTTTGAGTAAAATTATTTTCTAAAAATATTTAAGGAAATTGGAAATAAAATTTAATTAGAACATATTGGTATTCGGGCCCGTATTTTAGTTTCGGTGCCCGGTACAGGTCTTATATATGGTTTAAGCACTATCTGTAAAGTTTGGTTGAAAACGGACGTCGTTTGATGTGTTTCAGACTTAAAATGGAAAGTTTGATGTTTATGAAATTTGGAAGAAATCATGAATTTTGAGGCTTAATTCGATGTTTGTGAGGTTGTTTTGGCGATTTGATTACACGGGTGAGTCCGTAGAATATTTTTGAGGTTGAGTGCAAGTTTGGCTTGGAGCCCCGAGGGCTCGGGTGAATTTTCGATAGGCTGTGAGTGCATTTTTAACTTTTGTAAAAATCTGGCATTTCAGCTCTGGTATCTTCACATTTGTGAAGAAGATCTCGCAAATGCGAGTCTTTGATCGCAAATGCGAGATAGAAGATCATGTAGTTGGGTCGCAAATGCGACCACTTGGTTCGCAATTGCGATGTAGAGCCAGTCGCAAATGCGACATAGTGGCTCGCAAATGCGAAGGGTGGCGTTTCGCAAATTCGACATCACTGTCGCAAATGCGATGCCTTTATTGTTGTCCAGTGTTCGCAAATGCAAACAAAAGTTCGCAATTTCCATAACTGGTCAGGGTTCGCAAATCCCACATGTGCAACCTACATATTTTTACACTTAGTCGAATTATGAACCATTTGTTCACCCCATTTTCAAAACACAACTCCTTAGGCGATTTTCCAAGAACAAGACTTCTTCCAAATCATTTGTAAGTTGATTTTTACTCATTTCTTTCAATTATTAACATCATTTAACATGTTTTCAACTTAAAATCAAGGATTTTCATGGGTGAAATTCGGGGTTTTGGGTAGAACCTAGGTTTTTCTAAAATTAGGTATTTGGACCTCAATTTGAGGTCCGATTTCAAAATAAATCATATATTTGGATTTGTGGGGGAATGGGCAACTGGGGTTTCGTTCGAACCTCGAGTTTTGAGCACGTGGGCACGGGAGCGATTTTGGAATTTTTGGAAAAAACTTTGAGAAATTCATTTCTATACATTCAAATTGATTCATTTAGTGTTTATTAAAGTAATTAAGTGACTTGTGACTAGATTCGAGTGGATTGGTGGTGGAATCGAGGGGTAAAGCTATAATTGAGATTTGAGTTGGAGTTAAGGCATCGAGGTGAGTGTTTGGTATAACCCTAGCTTGAGGGATTGTGAGTCGAGTCTTAATAGCTATTTGTTTTGTGTCGAGTACGACGTATGGGCATGGTAACAAGTATCCATAGGTTGGTGTCAAGCATGGCCGTGAGTCTTAAATTGATAATTGTGTATTCTTAATTGATCCTATGGAAGTTGTGGCTGAATATTGGTAGTAGTCGTGCCAAGTAAAAGTTAAATATGACTATTTATAATTGATTCTCCCTTGCCGGGATGTTTGACTTGTTATTGTTTTCCCCTTGCCGGGAAGTCATTATTTGTGTTGTTCCCTTATCGGGACTGTATTTTGTATTATGTTGGAAAGTAATGGGAGCGGGTAGTACGCCTACCACAAGTGATATTGAAAAGGGAGCGAGTGGTACGCCTACTACAAGTGATATTGAAAAGGGAGCAGGTGATACGCCTACCACAAGTAATATTGAAATGGGAGCGGGTGGTACGCCTACCATAATTGATATTGAAATGGAATCGGGTGGTACGCCTATCACAAGTATGATGAAACGGGAGCGGGTGGTACGCATACTACGGGATATTGAAAAATGGGATCGGGTTGCACGCCTGAAACAATATGAGTTGATTATGAAAGTTTTCATATCTCTTTATTTTGTATTAGAAGCTAAACTGTAGATGTACACTCTATTATCCCTGATATTTATTTATATATGTTGCCCCTGAAGCATGTTCCCTTCCCCCGCTTAAATTGTTTATTCTTGTTGTTTCTCCATTGTACTTATATATATATATATATATATATATATATATATATATATATATATATATATATATATATATATATATATATATATATATATATATATCTACACAGGTTTATCTGGAGTCTGGTCCTAGCCTCGTCACTGCCTCGCTGGGGTTAGGCCAGACAATTTCCAGCACATGGGGTCGGTTGTGCTAATGCTACACTCTGCACTTATGTGTAGATACCGAAGCATCATTTGAGCAGCAGCATTAGATCGGGAGCCAGCCTTCAGTCCATCGAGATCCGAATTAGCCTTGTAGGCGTCCGTAGGCCCGACGTCTCCTCTATCTTACTCTTCATTTTGTTATCTCATGTATCCGAGACAAATAATGTTAAATTTATTCAAACGGTTATATTTAGTACTCTTAGTTGTCTGTGAGTGATGGGACACCAGTTCTTGGGTAGAGATATATGATGGTTTCTGCATTATAGTTCAGTTTATTTAACTTAAGTCTTCCGCATTAATTCTATGTTTTTCTTTGTAGTTTAATTAACTAACACTTGTTGATATATTTAATAATAATGGATTAAAAATAAAGGAGTTAGGAATATATGAATGTGTCTTGCCTAGCTTCTACGAGTTGGCACCATCACGATCCCTGAGGGTGGGAAATTCGGGTCGTGACAAGTTGATATCAGAGATCTAGGTTACATAGGTCTCACAACTCACGGACACGCTTAGTAGAGTCTGAGGGATCGGTACGGAGATATTTGTATTTATCCCCCAAAGGCTACAGAGTTAGGAAACGTTTCACTTTCATTCTTTCTTGTCGTACGGTTATGTTTCTCAATGCTAATTGAATTTCTACTCTGTTCTTTCGCAGATGGCGAGAACATGCACATCCTCATCTACCGATCAGCAGTCTGATCCCATGCAGCTCCCACTAAGGGCAGAGGGCAAGGACGAGCAATGCTAGAGGCCGAGGTAGGGGCAAAGCTCAGCCCCGGGTAGTAGCACCAGCAGCGGAGCCTCAGATTGATTTTGAGGAGGAGGTTCCGGCCCCAGCAGTTCCGATGGGCCCAGCTCAGGTCCCAGAGGGGTTTATTGCTACCCTAGTTCTTTAGGATGCTTTGGCCCGATTGGTGGGCCTCATGGAGAGTGTCACCCGAGAAGGATTGCTTCTTGTAGCACCAGCCACTTCTCAGGCTGGGGGAGGAGCCCAAACTCCTACTACACGTACTCCGGAGCAGGTAGCTCCCCAGGTTCAGATTCTAGTGGTTCAGCTAGCTATGGCAGTTCAGCCGGGGGTAGTTGCTCAGACCGGCGATGGAGCGGCTATGTTCCCAGATGCTTTGTGGAGGCTGGATAGGTTCACCAAGCTCTTCACTACTATATTCAGCGGTGTTTCCACTGAGGATCCCCATGATTTCCTATATAGCTGCCACGAGGTTCTTAGGAACATGGTCATTGTTGAGACCAATGGGGTCGATTTTGCTTTTTTTTTTTGCCTATCTAGATCCACCAAGACTTGGTGGCACCAAGACTTGGTGGAGGGATTATTGTCTATCCAGGCCAGCTGGGTCGCCATCTTTGACATGGGAGCAGTTTTCAGTGTTGTTTCTAGAGAAGTTTCTCCCTGTGACTCAGCGAGAGGCTTATCGGAGGCAGTTTGAGCGCCTCCATCAGGGTTCCATGACTGTCACTCAGTATGAGACCAGGTTCATCGATCTAGCTCGTCATGCTCTTGTCATACTTCCACCGAGAGAGAGAGAGGGTAAGGAGGTTTATTGATGGTCTGATTCAATCGATTCATCTTTAAATTGCCAAAGAGGCTAGGAGTGAGATCACATTTCAGGAGGCAGCCAATGTGGCTCGCAGAGTTGAGATGGTTCTATCACATGGAGGTGGTCATGGGTCGGATAAGAGGCCCCATCATTCCGGCAGATTCAGTGGTACCTCGTCTGGAGGTAGAGATTTGTATGGTAGAGTCCATCCTCCTAGGCCCTTTCAGTCAGCTCTCCAAGTTTCTCACGGTACTTCAGGTGGTCGTGGTTCTCAGTTGCAGTATTCCGATCAGCAGCCCATCAGTGAACCACTACTTCAAAGTTTTCAAGGTCTTCAGCCCCAGTAGCCGAGAGCTTGCTTTACTTGTGGCGACACGAGGCACATTGCCAGGTATTGCCCTCATGTGCCAGGTGGCCCTCAGCATCAGAGTTCTCGTGCCATGGTACTGGCACCAGGTATTCCACAGCCAGCCCAGCTAACTAGAGGTAGGGGTAGAGGTGCTAGAGGTAGAGGTAGAGGTCCTAGAGGTGGAGCTCAGGCCGCCATAGGTGGAGGCCAGCCAGTAGCAAACCGACCTAGAGATATGGTTCAGGGTGGTGGATCCAGCCCCGTTGTTATGCCTTTCAGGCTAGGCCCGAGGCTGAGGCTTCCAATGAAGTCATTACAGGTACAGTTCTGGTTTGTGATCGAGATGCTTCGGTACTATTTGATCCAGGGTCTACGTATTGATATGTTTCATCTTATTTTGCACCATGCTTGGTCATGCCTAGTGATACATTGGGTGTTCATGTATATGTGTCTACACCGGCGGGTGACTCTATCATGGTCGACCGAGTCCATCGTTCTTGTATTGTAGTGATTGGGGGTTTTAAGACCCGTGTAGACTTGTTGCTCTTAGATATGGTTGACTTCGACATCATTTTGGGGATGGATTGGTTATCACCCTATCACGCTATCTTGGACTGCCATGCCAAGACTGTGACCTTAGCTTTGACGAGTGTGCCTCGTTTGGAGTGGAGAGGTACTCCAGGTCATTCTACCCGCAGAGTTATTTCGTACGTGAAGGCTCGACGCATGGTAGAGAAGGGGTGTTTGGCCTACTTGGTTTATGTTCATGATTCCAATGCTGAGGTCCCTCCTATTAATTATGTGCCTATCGTCTGGGAGTTTCCCCATGTTTTCCCTTCATACCTATCGGGTATGCCACCCGACAAGGATATTGATTTTGGTATTGATTTGGCTCCAGGCACTCAGCCCATTTCTATCCCGCCATATCGTATGACCCCGCCGGAGTTGAAAGAGCTAAAGGACGAGTTGCAAGATTTGCTAGAGAACGGTAGTATTTCGCCTTGGGGCGCGTTGGTGTTATTTGTCAAGAAGAAGGATGGATCAATGAGTATGTGTATAGATTACCGACAATTGAACAAGGTAACGATTAAGAATAAATATCCGCTATTAAGGATTGATGATTTGCTCGACCAGCTTTAGGGTTCCAGGGTATTTTCCAAGATTGACTTGCGATCTGGCTACCATCAGTTGAGGATTAGGGCATCCGATGTTCCTAAGAAAACTTTCCGCACTCGGTATGGGCATTATGAGTTCTCGGTCATGTCTTTTGGGTTGACCAATGCCCCAGCAATGTTTATGGAGTTGATAAACCGAGTGTTCAGGCCTTATTTGGACTTGTTCGTGATAGTCTTTATTTATGATATATTGATATACTCTCATAGCCAGGAGGAGCACGAGCAGCACCTTAGAG
Organism: Nicotiana glauca; assembly: GCA_026770625.1. Taxonomy (NCBI): domain Eukaryota; kingdom Viridiplantae; phylum Streptophyta; class Magnoliopsida; order Solanales; family Solanaceae; genus Nicotiana; species Nicotiana glauca. Next base: position 28,873 of record MU784270.1, on the reverse strand, counting down.
TGGTTCTTCAGACTCTAAGGGATAGTCAGTTATATGCCAAGTTCTCCAAGTGTGAGTTCTAGCTGAGTTCAGTTGCATTTCTGGGTCACGTTGTATCAGCAGAGGGTATTTAGGTGGACCTGAAGAAGATTGAGGCAGTCAAGAGCTGGCCTAGACCAGCATCAGCTACAGAGATTCAGAGTTTCCTGGGATGGGCAGGTTACTATCGTCGGTTCGTTGAGGGGTTCTCATCTATCGCAGCCCCAATGACCAGGTTGACCCAGAAGGGTGCCTAGTTCAAATGGTCGGACGAGTATAAGGCGATATTTTAGAAGCTCAAGACAGCACTGACCATGGCACCGGTATTGGTTTTGCCCACAAGATCAGGGCCTTATACAGTCTATTGTGATGTTTCCCGTATTGGGCTTGGTATAGTATTAATGCAGGAGGGCAAGGTTATTGCCTATGTTTCGAGGCAATTGAAGATTCATGAGAAGAACTATCTAGTACATGATTTGGAGTTGGCAGCTATTGTTCACACATTGAAGATTTGGAGGCACTATTTGTATGGCGTGGCATGTGAGGTGTTCACTGATCATAAGAGTCTTCAATACTTGTTCAAGAAAAAGGAGTTGAATTTGAGGCAGAGGAGGTGGTTGGAGTTGTTTAAGGATTATGATGTCACCATCTTATATCATCCGGGGAAGGCCAATGTGGTAGCCGATGCTTTGAGTAGGATGACAGCCAACATGGGCAGTTTTGCTTATACTCCGGTTAGTTAGAGGCCGCTTGCTTTGGATGTTCAGGCCTTGGCCAATCAGTTTGTGAGACTGGATATTTCTGAGCCCAATCATGTGTTAGCTTGCACGGTCTCTCGTTCTTCATTATTGGAGAGTATCCATGATCGGCAATATGATGATCCCCATTTGTGTGTCCTTAGAAACATGGTACAGTGAGGAGGTGCCAGGCAGGTTACGTTAGATGCGTATGGAGTCTTAAGATTACAGGGCCGAGTTTGTATGTCCAATGTGGATGGGCTTCGAGAGTTGATTTTAGAGGAGGCCCATAGTTCTCGGTACTCTATTCAGGCACGCACCGTGAAGATGTATCAGGATTTCCGGCAGCATTATTGGTGGAGTAGAATGAAGGAGGATATTGTAGCATATGTGGCTCGTTGTTTGAATTGTCAGCAGGTTAAGTACAAGTATCAGAGGCCTGGTGGTTTATTACAGAGGATTGAACTTCCTGGGTGGAAGTGGGAGCGGATCACTATTGACTTCGTTACTGGACTTCCGGTGACTCGGAAGAAGTTTGATGCCATATGGGTCATTGTTGATAAGCTGACCAAGTCAGCGTATTTCATTCCTATGGCAGTCTCCTATTATTCTGAGAGGTTTGCTGAGATCTATATTCGGGGGATTGTTCGCCTTCATGGTGTGCCCGTGTCTATCATTTCGGATCAGGGTATGCAGTTTACCTCGCGCTTCTGGAGAGCGATGTAGTGAGAGTGGGCACACGGGTTGATTTGAGCACATCATTTTATCCCCAAACGGATGGTCAGAAGATATGCTTTGAGCTTGTGCTATTGACTTTGGAGGTTCGTGGGATCAGTTATTGCCTTTAGTGGAGTTTGCCTACAACAACAGTTACTAGTCGAGCATCAGATGGCTCCTTATGAGGCTTTATATGGTAGGCAGTGTCGGTCTCCAGTTGGATGGTTTGAGCGGGGAGAGACTCGGTTGTTGGGTACAGATTTGGTACAGGAGGCCTTAGACAAGGTCAAGATCATTCAGGATAGGCTTCGTTCAGCTCAGTCTAGGCAAAAGAGTTATGCAGACCGCAAGGTTCGGGATATGGCATTTAGGGTTGGTGAGTGGGTATTGCTCTGAGTATCGCCTATGAAGGGCGTGATGATATTTGGGAAGAAGGGCAAGCTTAGCCCTAGGTTCATTGGTCCGTTTGAGATTCTTGATCGAGTGGAAGAGGTGGCTTATAGACTTGCATTGCCGCCTAGCTTATCGGTCGTGCATCCAGTTTTTCATGTATCCATGCTTCGGACGTAGCACGGCGACCCATCCTACGTGTTAGATTTCAGCACTGTCCAGTAGGACAAGGACTTGTCTTATGAGGAGGAGCCGATATCTATTCTAGACCGGCAGGTTCGTCAGTTGAGATCCAAGAGTTTTCCTTCTGTTCGTGTTCAGTGGAGAGGTAAGCCTCCTGAGGCATCAACCTGGGAGTCCGAGTCTAATATGCGGAGTCGTTATACTCATGTTTTTCCCGACTCAGTTACTTCTTTCTTTTGTTTGTTCGAGGACGAACGGTTGTTTTAGAGGTGGAGAATGTGATGACCCAAAGAATCATCACCTATTTTCTTACCCACTCTATACTTCTGAGGCCTTGAAAACCTCATTTAGTGTTGCCTCGATTTGCGTGCACATTCAGGGCGCGTAGCCGGGGAGCTTAAATATGAATTCTGTGAGAAAAATGCTAAGTTTTGATGTTAAAATGAATAAATTTGACTTCGATCAACATTTTGGATAAACAAACCCGGACCCGTGATTTGATGGTCCCGGAGCATCCATAGGAAAATATGAGACTTGGGCATATGCCCGGAATCGAATTCTGAGGCCCCAAGCCCGAGAAATGAATTTTTGAGTAAAATTATTTTCTGAAAATATTTAAGGAAATTAGAAATGAAATTTGATTAGAAGGTATTGGTATCGGGCACGTATTTTGTTTTCGGCGCCAGGTACAGGTCTTATATATGGTTTAAGCACTATCGATAAAGTTTGGTTGAAAACACACGTCGTTTGACATGTTTCGGACTTAAAATGGAAAGTTTGATGTTTATGAAATTTGGAAGAAATCATGGATTTTGAGGCTTAATTCGATGTTTGTGAGGTTGTTTTGGAGATTTGATCGCATGAGTGAGTCCATAGGATGTTTTTGAGATTGTGTGAAACTTTTCTTGGAGCCCCGAGAGCTCGGGTGAATTTTGGATAGGCCGTGAGTGCATTTTTAACCTTTGTAAAAATCTGCCATTTCAGTTCTGGTATCTTCGCATTTGCGAAGAAGATATCATAAATGTGAGCCTTTGATCGCAAATGCGAGATAGGAAATCCTATATTTGGTTTGCAATTGCGATGTAGAGCCAGTCGCAAATGCGACATAGTGGCTCGCAAATGCGAAGGGTGGCATTTCGCAAATGCGATATCACTGTCGCAAATGCGATGCCTTTATTGTTGCCCAGTGTTCGCAAATGCGAACAAAAGCTCGAAATTCCCATAACTGGATTGCGAACCCCGGTTCACAAATCCCATATCTGCAACCTCCATATTTTTACACTTAGTTGAATTTTGAACCATTTTTCATCCCATTTTCAAAACACAACTCCTTAGGCGATTTTCCAAGAACAAGACGTCTTCCAAATCATTTGTAAGTTGATTTTCACTCATTTCTTTCAATCATTAACATCATTTAACATATTTTCAACTTAAAATCAAGGATTTTCATGGGTGAAATTTAGGGTTTGGGGTAGAACCTAGGTTTTTCTAAAATTGGGGATTTGGACCTCAATTTGAGGTCCGATTTCAAAACAAATCATATATTTGGGTTCGTGGGGGAATGGGTAACCAGGTTTTGGTCCGAACCTCGGGTTTTGACCATGTGGGTACGGGGGCAACTTTGGAATTTTTGGGAAAAACTTTGGGAAATTCATTTCTATGCATTCAAATTGATTCATTTAGAGTTTAGTAAAGTAATTAAGTGACTTGTGACTAGATTCGAGCAGATTGGTGGTGGAATCGAGGGGTGAAGCTATAATTGAGATTTGAGTTGGAGTCAAGGCATCGAGGTGAGTGTTTGGTTTAACCCTAGCTTGAGGGATTAGGAGTCGAGTCTTAATTGCTACTTGTTTCGTGTCGAGTACGACGTATGGGCATGATGACGAGTATCCATAGGTTGGTGTCAAGCATGACCGTGAGTCTTAATTGATAATTGTGTTTTCTTAATTGATCCTATGGAAGTTGTGGCTGAATATTGGTAGTAGTCATGCCAAGTAAAAGTTGAATAGGACTGGTTATAGCTGCTTCTCCCTTGCCGGGATGTTTGACTTATTGTTATTGTTTTCCCCTTGCCGAGAAGTCATTATCTGTGTTGTTCCCTTGCCGGGATTGTATTATGTATTGTGTTGGAAAGTAATGGGAGTGGGTGGTATGTCTACCACAAGTGATATTGAAAAGGGAGCGGGTGATACGCCTACCACAAGTGATATTGAAAATGGAGCGGGTGGTACGCCTACCACAAGTGATATTAAAATGGGAGCAGGTGGTACGCCTACCACAAGTGATATTGAAATGGGAGCGAGTGGTACGCCTACCACAAGTATGATGAAATGGGAGCGGGTGGTACGCCTACCACGGGATATTAAGAAATGGGATCGGGTTGCATGCCTGGAACAAGATTAGTTGATTATGAAAGTTGTCTTATCTCTTTATTTGTTGTTAGAAGCTAAAATGTAGATGTACGCTCTATTATCCCTGATATTTATTTCTATTTGTTGCCCTTGAAGCATGGTCCCTTCCCCCGCTTAAATTGTTTATTCTTGTTGTTTCTCCGTTGTACTTGTATATATATATATATATCTGCACAAGTTTATCTGGAGTCTAGTCCTAGCCTCGTCACTACCTTACCGGGGTTAATCCAGACACTTACTAGCACATGGGGTTGGTTGTGCTGATGCTACACTCTGCACTTATGTGCAGATACCGGAGCATCATTTGAGCAGCAGCATTAGATTGGGAGCCAGCCTTCAGTCCGTCGAGACTTGAGGTAGCCTTGCAGGCATTCGTAGGCCCGGCATCTCCTCTATCTTACTCTTCATTTTGTTATCTCATGTATACCAGACAAACAATGTTAAATTTCTTCAAATGGTTGTATTTAGTACTCTTAGTTGTCTGTGAGTGATGTGACACCAGTTCCTGGGTAGAGATATGTGATGGTTTCCGCATTATAGTTTAGTTTATTTAACTTAAGTCTTCCGCATTAATTCTATGTTTTCCGCTGTGGTTTAATTAACTAACACTTGTTGATATTTTAATAATAATGGATTAAAAATAAAGGAGTTAGGAATATATGAATGTCGCTTGCCTAGCTTCTACGAGTAGGCGCCATCACGATCCCCGAGGGTGGAAAATTCGGGTCATGACAGAAGGCATCTTCAAATTCTCTTAAATTTGCCGGTCAATTAGTGAAATATAACCTTAATTTCATTAGGAATGATGATGACGATTTTGAAGATTTACCAGAATTTGGGTGCGATTTGGGGCATGCAACCCATAAATATGTTGAAGCAATGCAAAATACCCATAGTGAAGGAAAGTAAAATACCCCTAGTGAAGGAAAGCAAAATACCCCTGTTGATAGAAGGACTCATTCTCATAGCGGAACTCCCAGTGATAGAGTAACGAGGTCACACACTGCTCAGCATGTAGTTGTTCAAAAAGGCACAAGTTCAAAAAGAAAGATTAAAATAGTGGGAAAGGATATTGTGAAGGATAACGGTACTTCCATCAAAACAGAGAAAAGTTCATGTTGATAAAAGAATGTTCTAGCTCATCTGATTTGAAGGTATTTTCTAATGATATAACTTTGACTTGTGTGTGGTTAGTTTATTTTAATATGTATAAATTTAACCAATATAGTAGTTATGTTCTAGATTTGTATATAAAATGTATCATTCTTTTTCATATTGTATATAATATGTATTAAGTCAATAAGTAATGTGCAACTTTTGTATATAAAGTTTATCATCTATCCACATATTGTATAAGCAATGTTTAAAGTGCGTATTTGTGATTGTTATGAAGCTTATATATATTTATATTTTTGTGTTGTTTGCAGCTTTGGGATTACTATGTTCTTTTGGGTGATCATTATAGTACCCGTATTAGTGTGCATACAAACTGCAGTATAGTGAAACATTTGAAAGATAATTTGGATGATGAGTAGATTGAGATGTTTAGAAGAACATGTTTTGGTTATTTTGTGGACTTGCCCGAATTTTTATACAGAACCAACTTATCCATTCACTATTGCTTCGGGAAGTAGTGTCACCTAAAGATAATGAATTATGGATTAAAGTGAATAGCACCAAGTTGTGCTTTGGACTTGCAGAGTTTTGTATTATCACAGGTTTAAAGTGTAATGGTGATCCCAATAAGGATTATGAATCTCTCCAGTCGAGTCACTTGATGGAATTGTACTTTCCAAGCATGTCAAAAGTATCTAAGAAATTGTTAACTGATTGTTTCTTACAAAAGATGTGGAAATCTGATGATGATGCATTAAAGATTGCAGTATTGTATTTCATTCACAGTTTCCTGTTTTCTATTACGAATGATGATTTGATAACAAAGAATGATTTTCTATTGGTTGAATCTGGTGATTTTGAGACTTTCCCTTGGGGAAAAGTGGTTTTTAATGATACGTTGGAGTCAATAAAGGATAAGGTTCGTAGCGGGAGAGAGATGTACCGATATGGTGGTTTACCTTTGGCATTCCAGTGTTGGTTTTATGAATGCTGCCCATATACTCGCAAAAACCTCGCTTACCGGATTGGAGATCTTGTGTCATGCATACTTAACTGGAAAGTAAAGAAGAAGTTGACGTTTAAGAGGTTGAGGAAAGAGTTTTTTTTTTTTAAGTCAGGAGCAGGTAAAAAATATGCATTTCTGATATATATATTATATATTTTTGATACATTTTTGATACATGAATTATGCATTCTGATACATTTTTGATACATTAATTATGCATTTCTGATACATTTCTGATACATAAGTTATCTATTTTTTTTAAAAAAAAATTATGATTGCTAACTTTTATTTATTTATTTGTCGTTGGTGTTTGGTAACATTTCCCAAATAAAGGATGAACAAACAAGGCTTCAATTGCATGACTTTGTCCCGGTTTGTGAAGATAAAAATGAGATTCATATTGAATCTGGAGTCATGGCTGAAGTTAAAACAAATGCTAAGAAGCACTCCAAAAATAAGCCGGAATCACAATCTATCAACAATGAGAATCCGGATCCACAACCCAGTAACTTGAATTCAAGCGAGAAAGAGCTGAAACTTCTGAGAAGTGAAATCAAGAAGGTAAAATTCTATTTTGTCTTTGAGCAGTTCTGACAACTTAATTCATATTCGGTTTCACTTTTCCTTTTTTAGGTAAACGACAAGGTTTCATCTTTGGAGCACTTAATGATTTCCTCATTTGAAAAGGTTTTTAAAGCTCTAGGTGAACGCGATGCTTCAAAGGTATTCTCATGACTATGCTTATTTGTTACTTTTACCTTTTATTATAATTTTACAACTTTTTGTATATTTTTTCTGAACAGGGTATTCGAAAAGATGACGACCATCATGATAAGGAAGTTTCAGAGAATAATTTTGGTAGTGAGGAAGTTATGGAGAAAAATATTAGCATTGAAGAAGTTGTAAAGAAAAATATTGACAATGAGGTAAGTCTAGAGCAAACTGTTGATGTTATGGAGGATGTGGTGAAGGATTCTATACAAGATGGTAAAAGTAGTGAAGGAGTTAGTAATGACGAAGCCTGGATTGAGGATGTCGAGCCTGAAATCACTGCAATCACCCAGCAGTTTTATGACAAAAACACTGCTAATATGGGGAGTTTGGTGGATAATTCTGTACAACTTGGTAAAAATAGTTGTGAGGAAGTTGGTGAGGACAATAGCTAGAATAGTGATGCTGAGGCTAAAATAACTGCAATCATCCAAAAGTATTTCAATCAAAACATTGTACATGGTAATTGTTTAGGAGTGGAGAAATATATTGCTACTATGCAGGAAGATCGTATAGTTGTTGTTGATCATGACACACCTGAAATGAACCCTAGAGAAAGGAAACTAACAGGGGTCATGAAGTCACCATTCATGAACACATTTGACTCTGGTGGCACCATCCAAGTTGTTAAAAATAAGCCAACTAAGTCAAAGAAGCCCATCTTGACTATTAAGTATCCTTTTCAGGGAAATATTGACAATCCTGTTGATTTTAAAGTATTGTGTAAGTGGAACACTTTCATCAATAGAGGCTTAAGGACTAATGCGCCCTAAGTTTTATGTTTCAGTTTTTTCTTTTTCCTTTTTTTTTCTTGTTTATTTTCGTGTTTCGTGTTATGAACCATATCTTTTTATCACGATTCATCAGGGCGGTGTTTATATAGAAGCTAGCAATAAGCTAAATAAAATCTTTAAATTTGGAGTTGATGATATTGGAGAAAAAAAATGGTTCTTCACATTTGCATATACCGGCCTACCATTGTGTGATTCAGTAAGTCAATGCTTTAACTGTAAAATATAAACTGGTAATATATATTTTTAGTTTTCTCATACTGTAATTTTTTGACTATGTGTGTATATTCTTCATATTTTAGCATATTGATGTAATTTTTTACTATTTGAGAAAGAAAGGGAAGTATGGTGTTGATGTTCCAGTAAGATTCACAACTACTGACTGTTGGTTTAACTGCTTGATTTTGAATTTGTACAAGGAGTTTTTGGAGAAAAACATAGACATGAATTTGATTACTGAAACAGATCCAATTGCTGAGTATATACTTGGGTATTTTTTAAGATGTAATATTCCTTGGTCTACTGGTGATAAGGTCTTTTTCACTATAAATCTGTCTGATAAGTGGCATTGGATATTGGCGAGATTGTCATTCAAAGATCTGCGCATTTATGTATATGATTCCATGAGTGGCGCGCGACAGAAAAGTGCAGTTTGGAGATCAGTTGAGCCATACTCAGTGTTTCTCCCATATTTCCTTCATCGTATTGGTTTTTGGGACACAAAGGAGAATCCTATGGGAATCCCCACCAATAATCCTTTTGATATTTATATCGTTGATGGGTTGCCAATGCAAGATAACACGTAAATTATTATTGAATATTTTTTATTCTTATTCATTTTCTGTACATGAATTCCTATTTGGATATTATCCTAACTTTTATTCAATGTTTATGTGCTACCTTGTATGTACTGAGTGTGGTGTGTATGTTGCTGCATTTGCTAAGTACATCATTCAAGGCAGCAGTATTCCTAAAGATGTTGATATTGATGGGTTACATAACCGATATGGTATATTGCTATGGGATTATAGAGTGAAGAAACAAAGAGTACATGTAGCTAGTGATGATGAGTCTACTGGTAGATTGAAGGATCAGACAAAAAAGGATAACAAGAAAAAGAGCAAGTCGCATTCCGTTGTTGATGATAAGTCTTTGAAGGATAACAAGAAAAAGGTCAAGACGCATGTCATTTGTGATGACAAGACTTTGAAGGATATCAAGAAAAATAGCAAGTTTTATGATGTTGGTGATGACGAGACTTTGAAGTATATCAAGAAAAGGGGCAAGTTGAAGGGCAAGATGAAGTGGTTTGGGATAGTTTAACAGAAAATTCACGTGTAGTTTTAAGATGCAAGTAGTTTGGTTTTGATATTGTCTATGATTTGATACAGTTGCATACTTATATCACGTTTTATGCTTGTTGTTTGGGATGTCTTTGAACAATATATTTAAAATGCTAATGTTGAATATTACTTGTAATTGCGACTTGTTGTGTAGTTTTCAGTTAATAGTAAAATTATGAAAATTTTAGATTTGGTGTAGTTTTGACTTTTCTACAGTTTTAGTTTTGTAATTTATACAGTTTAATCTGTTTCGACAGCTTTTGCATTTTCAACTGATTTTGCAAATTTAGCTGGTGTTGCTAAATTGCTACAGGAAGTTTTGAAAATGATATTTTGGGGGTAACCAACTGTATATAAATTATATAGCAACAGCCTATTTTGTATAGTAATATCTATCTTTATATTTTTTGGATAGTCATAGTCTATTGTATGTAAATTTTATAAATATACAATTTCTATTTTGTATATTTAATTGGTAATCCCTCTTTTTGTATAGTGACATCTATTTTGTATATTTTTTGTATAGCTATAGTTTATTTTTTAATTATTTTTGTATAGGAACAAAAAATTACATATAAATTGTATAGTGACAGTCTATTTTGTATATTTTTGTATAGTAACAGTCTTTTTTGTATATTGTCATCTATTTGTATATATTTTTGTATAGTGACATCCATAATAGTATTTAAAATAAGACCTCCACCAATATTTTCATTATGAAAAAAAGTAACATCTTAATTCATACATCATAGAGAATCTGATTGCAAATCTCATTATTTTTCCAATATTCTAATTATAATATTCAGAAGAAAAAATGTTAGAAAATACTAAATCATTGTAGCAGCATCTATTAGTTGTCTTGAGCATTCCTGCATGTTCTTCTATTATGTCTTTGTTTTCCACACAGTCCACATGTAACCGTTTCAGTATACAGATATTCATAAAGTCCCTTGCGTCACAACTTTGTCGGTCTTCCTGGTTTGCCCTTCACTATCGGTGGTAGGACCACATTATCTAACACCTCTGTTGGAAGGTCCCATGTAGTTTCATCTGGAAGTGGATTAACTGGAACTTCATATGTCTTCTTGAAGTATTCCTTGGGGTAATAGGCAGAACAATATTTGGGTGCTTCCATGTGTGTGCAGTCCAATACTGCCATAGCATGTGGACAAGGAATCTGATCCACTTGAATTCGTTTGCACGAGCATTCTCGTTTTTACATGCAGACTATGTTCCGCCTTTGTTTAGCATCCATTACTACATATACATAATCGGTTGAAGGCCTCACCTAAATTTAAATAGAAATAATTAGTAAAACTAAAATAGGGATATGACAAGTATTAATGCATTTTTGTCAAAGTATGTTACTCCGGCGTATGAAGTAAGACATGATAAAAGAATATTTACCGTCATCTTCTGCGACAAATAGTTATTTCCCTTCAGTACTTCATGAAACTTTTTTCCTACGCCAATAAATGTACTCATTGCAGTCATTCTGTTTGTATTATTTCATTCCATAACCAAATTTATCATGTAATCTAGCAAACTCATGATTGGTAGCTCTCTTGCCTCTATGTTCCTTGCATTGAGTGATTCGGCAATATTTGAAGTCATCACCATAGATCTATTAACAGTGAAATGCACTATAGATCACTTTTCATAACCAACTTGGAATAGGTAATCCTTTACCCTCTTATCAATGTTGTCCATATCTTGCATGAGGCGATTAAAATCTTTAATTTTGTATGCTCGGCCATTGCGAAAAATATTTCCCTCAACAGGTCATGGTCCTTCTTGAACTGCTTCTTTATGTTATTCCAAAGATGAAAGATGCATACACAGTGAGATACCTCTATATACACAATCGAAGCACCCTCAATATGCTTGCATAACGATCCGATACGATGCACACCCTTTCCCTTTCCCCAAAAGCCTGTCTAAACATTTCGAAAAACCATTCCCAAGAAGCATCTTTTTCAAAATCTACAACAGCGTATGCTAGTGGAAATTTTTTACCTGGTTAAGCAAATAAGAAAGCATCCACATGTTATTTTTATTATACATAGATAAGAACTATCTATATCATATATAGTTATTATATGAGTCTGCAACATATTCACCTGCCACATCTTGTGCGCTAGCTGTTAACATTGTTCCTCTGTGTGATGATTTGAGGAACGTCCCATTAACCACTACAATAGGGTAACAATATTTCCATCCTATGATTGATGCATTTAGTGTGACAAAAACATACATGAAGCGCCCGTCCTCTGATTTATGTAACATTGTGACAGAATCAGGATTTGTCTTATTTATCATATACAAGTGACCCAGCAATTTTCTATAAGATTCACATGGTATCCCTCTTAGTAGTTCAAGCGCCTTTTCTTTTATTCTGTAAGCTTTTACGTAACTCATATTAATCCCATACTATTGTTTCATATTGCTCATGATGTCTGCCGGAGTGTATATTATTTTTAAATTGGCATATTTGTTGCAAATTATTTTTGCAATGGCTGACGAAGTAGCATGATGTTGTGAAAACAGTCTACTCATCTCTGGACAAGTGTGAACATCATTGAACCGTCTAACCTTGAAGATATTTGATTTGTGTAGACTTGAAGATCTAAGACTCTATTTGCAACTTTCATCCACGCATGTAAGACAATACCTATTTAAAATATAGTATTATGATAATGCATTTCTTCAGATTTTTACACTTGTGTCTCAAATAAATAACCAGTATACATAAGCAATCTCACTATATAATAAGTATATATTTTTTATACAGAGCAGTATACATAAAATTACAGAGAAGTGCAATCTTACTATAAAATAATTATATATTTTTTATACAGATCTGTATGCATAAAATTACAGAGAAGTGTAATCTCATAAGTAGAAATCATACCTTGTTGTAGATGATTTATCCACTATAAATTGATATTTTTCTCGTATTGCGTAGTACTTCATTACATTAATGAGTGTATCTTTGTTACAATACAACTGACCTTCTGCAATTTCTTCATGTTGTGGATTGTCTATTATAGAATTTCCCTTCAATATCTCAATTTTGTCATCCTTTACATGATTATCCCTCATCTTAACAGTATTAGCTCCGTGTACTTCTTCTTCATTCTGACATTATAAACCAACTGAAGTTGTTGCGAGTAAGTTTCCAACTAAAGTTGTTGCGAGTAAAGTTGCCACCTGAGTATGAACTTGAATATGAGCATTCAGCACTTGAATACATAGTTATTAATGTTATGCATAATGAATATTCAGTGATATTCAGGTTTTTCTTTTTCATCTCCATATACAAGCGCCCACTCATATCATTGTATATTGGAATTGCTATATGGCCATCCTTCACTGAATATTTTATCTCCATTGCACTTGTAATTGAATCTCTAACCAATTGCTTGTATATCTCATCAACAAAATAATCATAGCTACAGTCCGAATTGATCAACACGCCATTAACAAGAAAATTAACAAATTTACTCTCACTTACCCATTCAGTACTATGTTGAAGTAAAATCGGAATCAAAGTTGAACAGTAGTTCCAATATTCTTAATCTCCATAGACATTAGTTGATTTTGTCGATTTTGTATCAATTTCACAATTTAAGAACGAAATCTCAACTCTATTAAGTTGATTGTAGGCAACAATTGTACAAAAACTTTGAATTTCAGCGTGAATTTTTGGGGCTCTTCTCTAGGTTTAATCTTCAGAAACCCTAGAATTTTTTTCACAATGTGAATAATTGGGCGACTTTTATAGTGTTTGGAGGTTGAAGATCCCATACTGAACGCATGAATTTTGGATACAAAATCGATTAGGACTGCTTTCCTTTTCGTTTGCATTGAGCGTATAGTTTCAGCTTTTTCAGTTGCTAGCCTTTGTTATTGTTTTGAGGCTATTACTTGTAAGGGGTTATTTTGTGGCTATCAAGTGATATAAGTTTGGCCCTAATGGCTACAAATGAAGTTTGCTCTAAATGAATCATTATTGACCATATTTTTTCTTGATGATTCATCATGAATTGACTAATTTTATATTAACTGTTAGCCTACCACAATCCTTGTCCGTTAACTGAACTTGTGGCCGACAATCTGAGCAAGCTCCGCTAGGCAAAGTTACGAAGTATACCTTCCTAAATTTGAAAAATAAATTATGGCTTACATTGCATGGACTCTCCATATCGAATTCTTAAAAAATGTACTACTTTTGAAGGCTCCGACACACATTCAATTACAGTCTTGAAGAGTCCGAGCTACATAGTAAACCGCGACAGTTTTAAAAAATTCAAACTTACAAAATTGAAGATTTCAGCTAACTGTCATCCTACAATAACCCCTGTCCATTACCCCAGTTTGTGGCCGACAATGTGAGCAAACTCAAACAGGCAAAGTTACTAAGTATACCTTCCTACATTTGAAAAGGGCACGACAACATGTATATATTGGTTATGATAAATTATCTAGAATGAGCTAATATTAATTTGAAGTATACTAACTAGAAGAAAACCTAAAACTAAACATTGAAATTCGAATTAATGGCATAAAAAAATCAGAAAATAATGAAGGGAAAAATTAAATCATGTTTCTATGCTAAAATACTTTGGTATATAAATATCATTTTTGCTAACAAAGAAAATTACATATTTTGCAGAAAATTTCAAATTTGACTTGTTTTTTCTGAGAAACAAAAGAAAGTATTCTTTCCAAATAAATAAAATAAATGAGTAATGACCTCCTATCTTTTTTATCGGAGGCATGTATTCTTTAATTTCTACAGAAATTCTTTTAAAAGAATACTAAAATATCATACTTAGGATATAAATCTATAGCCGAAAGTAATTTTTAAACTCGTTTACCCACTTCAGTCGATTTCTCCATGGTGTTATGTGGGACTCAAATGTTTATATAATTGGACCTAACCTAGCTATATACATACTTTCTCTGTTTTATTTTGTTTGTCCTACTTTAACTTAGTACAAATTTTAATAAAGAAAAATAAGATTTTTGAACACATGTGGTCTTAAATGTGTTATAATATTTGTGTGGTTATAAAAGCTTCCTATTTAAAAAAATATAAGAATGCAATAATCTTTTTAAAACGGACTAATAAAAAATATGGAGGGAGTAATATTTATCATTTACTTCCAACGATTTAGTGGCATATGGTTATTACAGACAATAAGAAGGAACTAACCTAGTAACTTAGGATATTTGAAGCATATTACATTTATAGATAGTAATATAGCTATATATATATTTCTCGATTGTGGGAATCAAGAAGCGCATCTGGTGTAGTGGTATCATAGTACCCTCCCACGGTACTGACCGGGGTTCGATTCCCCGGATGCGCATCATTTTTTTTTGCATTTTCTTAATTTAATTGTTTCTCCAGGTCCTCTCACTCTTATTATTCTGTTTCAGGTTTGTACTCTTTATTGTATAAGCTCCTGTATTAGAGTGTCAAGTCAATGTAGGTAGCTGTTGTATCTTTTTGTCATCATACACAGTTATACTACCTTTACATATTTACTGCGTAATTATAGTTCCAGACTCTCTGTTATATATAGTCATCTTCCATGTGCTTGTGTTACTGCTGCTTTTTGCATTTTTTTCTTGTGCCGAGGGTATATCGGAAACAACCTCTCTACTTTAGGGGTAAAGTTTTGTTTGCGTACACATTACCCTCTTCATATCCCACTTGTGGAATTTTACTGGGTTTGTTGCTATTGTAGCCTCTATTATGTATGGAGTACCAACAAAAAACCCATAAGTGGCCAGCTAAGTAAATTGCTAGAATCAGTTAAATTTGATATCATAAAGAGGTATTCGGTTTCTGAAAGCCAGTACAAAGGACTAAAAGGAGTCCTTAAAAAGTTGTTACCTCTTACAATAGGTTTTCTTTTACAAAGTTTTGAACGGCCTTCTATAAATTTTGTGGGATAGGCAACTAGAGAAATGAGCTTGATGCTGATAAGAGTTATTATAAAATCAACTAATGGAAAAAGGACATTACAACTGACAGCAAAATGAAAACTTGTCATGTTAAACTTCATTCTGAATTTAATTCCGTTAAAATAAACTAATCTCAGAAGTTCTAAAACAGATCGAAGCAGAATACAAGTTTAAAAGAGGAAACATCCTTTCATAAGTATCTTCACCTCAAAAGACCAAGCCAAGGGATACCTCTTCCCTCATACTTAAACAATGACAAAACTTACAACTTACACTTAAACTCGTCTTGGTCTATCCTGTATCCTCGTGTTTTGCCTCTTTTCAGTGGCGTCAATGGCAGTGTTAAGTTAAACCTACAGTTCATCATGTCCATCTTCTTCTTCTGCTGATGAACCACTTGGGACTCCACCTGATCGTTGATAAACAGCTGTGATGATTGGATTGCATACTGCCTCGACCTCTTTCAGCTTCTCTTCGTAGTCCTCTTTCTCAGCGCTCTGGTTGTCATCCAACCACTCGAGGGCTTCCTTTACGGCTGTCTCAATTTTCTCCTTCTCATCGGACTCAAGCTTGTCAGCAAGCTTGTCCTTGTCGTTAATCTGGTTTTTCATGTTGTACACATAGGTTTCAAGACCATTACGGGCATCAATCCTCTCCTTCACCTTCTTGTCTTCTTCAGCAAATTCTTCTGCCTCACGAACCATTCTTTCAATCTCTTCTTGGCTTAAGCGGCCCTTGTCATTTGTAATGGTAATCTTCTCTGATTTACCAGTACCCTTGTCTTCTGCTTTGACATTCAAAATACCGTTTGCATCAACTTCAAAGGTAACCTCAATCTGAGGTGTTCCCCTGTTCGAACAATAATCAGAATACCAAATCAGATCACCCCATCAAAGTGCAAAAACATGCAAAACGATGGTATGTTACAAACCTTGGAGCTGGAGGAATTCCAGTCAGATCAAAATTACCAAGGAGCCTGCAGTCCTTAGTAAGACTCCTTTCTCCTTCATAAACCTATCATCAAAATATGGTACATAACTCTGTTAGGTTCTGAGCATCCGAAGCATACATTAAATAACATTTCTTAAATGGCAGATAGCAAAATTATCAGAATTTGCGGCAAAGACAGTACCGAAATGGTGACAGTGGTCTGCTGGTCTTGGTAAGTAGTGAAGACTTGAGACTTCTTGGTTGGGATGACAGTGTTCCTAGGAATCAATTTGGTCATCACACCACCAACAGTTTCAATACCAAGGGTGAGAGGAGCAACGTCCAAGAGAAGGATATCTGAACAAATTAAAAGGTATATGTCACAATCAACCACTAAAGAAGATATAATTCATCATCATCTTATCACCAAACAGTCTAGAGCATAAAAATCTATGGAGAAGGTACCTTTAGTTTCGTCACCACCCTCTCCGCTTAAGATACCACCTTGAACAGCAGCACCATATGCAACTGCCTCATCAGGATTCACACCCTTGTTAGGCTCCTTCCCATCAAAATAGTCCTTCAGGAGCTGTTGCACCTTTGGAATTCTAGTGCTTCCACCAACAAGAACTATCTCGTCAATTTGGTTCTTCTCCAATCCAGCATCTTCCATTGCCTTCTTCACGGGCCCCATTGTCTTTCTGAATAGATCATTGTTCAACTCCTCGAAGCGAGCACGGGTCAGTGGTTCAGAGAAGTCAGTACCATCGAAAAGCGATTCAATCTCAACTCGGACCTGGTGTTGGCTACTCAATGCCCTCTTGGCACGCTCAGCTTCTCTTCTTAGCTTACCAAGAGCTCTGTTGTCCTTGCTGATGTCCTTCCCATGCTTCTTCTTAATCAATTTGATAAAATATTCCATAATCCTCTGATCAAAGTCCTCACCTGCAAGAAAAACAGATCGATCAAACCAAAATCTTGCAAACAATCTGACCCATAAATGACAGTTCTAATGCTTCCTCATTGAAATGATGACCTATGTTAGTTCATTCATGTGTTAGCACAGTTCCTGAAACCAATATGAGACTTAAGCTAACGTAACAGTCAAATGAAAGCAGCCCAATTACAAAATCTTCTTTCCATTTACTAGTATCAAGTTGTTTGCTAAGATGAGCTCAATCTAGCAAATAGTAGAATCAGGGTACGTTTGGAAGTGAGAGATTAGCATTGAAAATAATATTGTAGACCACATAACGCAAGCTCCTTACCTCCAAGATGGGTGTCTCCATTTGTGGACAGAACCTCAAATACACCATTATCAATAGTCAGGACACTGACATCAAATGTCCCACCACCAAGGTCAAAGACGAGAATGTTCTTCTCACCACCTTTCTTGTCCAATCCATAAGCAATGGCTGCTGCTGTTGGTTCATTAATAATTCTTGCAACATTTAAGCCAGCAATAACACCGGCATCCTTTGTAGCCTGCCTTTGCGCATCATTGAAATATGCTGCAAAGTACAAAGAATATAAGTCAACTGAAAAAGAAAAAGAAAGTCAGAACGCACAGATTTATTAAATCACAACATACCGGGAACAGTTACTACAGCATTCTTAATTTTCTTTCCAAGGAAAGCTTCGGCTGTCTCCTTCATCTTTATCAGAATCATTGCACTGATTTCCTCAGGACTAAATACCTTAACTTCTCCGTCCTTGATTTTGACTTGTATGTAAGGCTTCCCATCCTTGTTCACGATCTTGTATGGGACAAGCTTCATATCCCTCTGAACTTCCTTGTCCTCAAACCTAAAAATAAGATAGAGCAGCTATAAGCACAATATAATACACAAGCTTAATGAACCATACTACTAATTAACCGAGAGCTGTCCATTACTTTCTTCCAATAAGCCTCTTAACGTCAAAGATGGTTCTTTCGGGGTTGACAGCCGCCTGGTTCTTTGCTGCCT
This sequence comes from Nicotiana glauca, assembly GCA_026770625.1. Taxonomy (NCBI): domain Eukaryota; kingdom Viridiplantae; phylum Streptophyta; class Magnoliopsida; order Solanales; family Solanaceae; genus Nicotiana; species Nicotiana glauca. The sequence continues at coordinate 10,517 of MU784270.1, read as the reverse complement.
CACCAATTAACCTCTCACCGTCGGTGAACCCAACCCATGATGGCGTAATACGGTTTCCCTGGTCATTGGCTATAATCTCAACATGACCATTTTTATAAACTCCAACACAAGAATAGGTAGTCCCAAGGTCTATTCCAATAACTGTTCCTAGTTTGGTTGCCTCCTCTTTAGCAATCGAAAGTGCAGAAAGACAACCTGTTGCAGAAAGCGTATGCCATTATCAACACTAAACAGATTTGACTTCTCTTTGAAAAACCACACCCGACAGGACAGAAGATAATATAACAAAAAAAGGGTCATGGAAGCTAGATTAGCTAACACATAAAGCCAGCAACTTTTGCCAAATTAACTGTTATAAATCATTTTCATCCCAAAATCATTAAATCAAGCTTACAAATCTGGGGTTATATACAACTAAACTTGCCTTTGAAGTAAGCCTGTCTAATTAATATCCTAAATAACTCTTGAAGATTATGAAATCAGTATAGGATATGGGATGGCATACTAGAAAATCAGCTACTTGATTTAAAATGATTCCTAGAGTCAAAAGAGAAAATGCATATTGGCGGAATGTTCACCAAAATTTCGTTAATTGGCCCTCTCAAAAAGCAGATCTATCACAAATGAGAAATCATCTAATCATTAAAATGCCATTGCCTTGAAACTATATTTCACCTCGACCTATCATGAAAAAGAACAAAAGTAGTCCTCAATCTAAAAGTTGAAGGAGAACATGATATAGTAGACAGTGAATGTACAAAACCTACTCTAGAAACTGATATTAAATACTTCCTCCATTCCAATTTATGCAACACTATTTCCTTATTAGTCCGTTATTTCATTTAAAACTTCTCATTTTACCCTTTACTGAGTAGGTAAACAAAGGTTATACCATGTTTAAGACCATAAGTTTCAAAGGTTTACCCTTTCTTTCTTATATAACCTCCGTGTCGAGTTTGTTCTTTGTGTTGAGTCAAACTATGTCACTTAAAGAGCATAAGATTAGGACATTCGCCAGATCTACAAATTAATACCCAACCTACAAATCTAAGAACAAATCCATTACGATATCTCAATCAAGTACTCCTATTCCAAATTAGTTTTTTTGCTTTGTTTTTTGGATTTTTTGAGAATGATAACAGTCTGATCCAAAGTAGTTGAGCTCAGCTATAAACATAACCGATCCAAATTACGACACATAATGATAATTGCAGCATGTCAACAAACATAATATAACATGATAATTCCATTCTAAGCTTACAAAAAGCAAATAAAATCAACAGATCTAGATCTAAATACGATAAATGGTGCATTTTTACCGAATAAAACGATTGCTAGCACCACCAGAGAACTGCTCCGCCTCCAGTAGCCGTTACCCATGGCTTCAACCTGTTATTCAAAATTTTAAATAACAAAACTCTTCACTCTTTTTATACAATTTATTGAAAAATTAAAGAGAAAATTTATATAGTGTGACACAGTTGTAGAAGGAGAAAGATTTGATTGAGGCCCCCGCCAGGTGAGGAGGTATTTATAGTGTTGGAACGTGATAGTGACCCGTGGGTCTTCGGGTCAGCCCGTTTAGTTAGTTTGCTTTGTTGGCGTCATTACTGATGACGTGGACGAATAAGAAATGGAGGACGAGTTATTGCACCAATGAAAATGGAGCTTGCGCTGGGATGATCTAAGCCCTTTTTTTAAGTTCGGCCACGTGTTGGTCATTTGGTGGATGATTTTTTGATTATTTTCATTTCGATTCGATTTAGAAAATGTGTTTTTTAGTAGACGTGCAAAAATGTTGTTTAGATTATTTCTTAATTAATTATACTTTTCGTGTCAATTTATTTATCTGCTTTTTAGTCCTTTTAAAAAATAATATCATATTTTTATATTTAGTTAGTCTTAATTAGTTTCAACATTCATATTTTATCTTTAGTGACATTCTCCTTTGTAAATTACTACATGACAATGAATTAAAATCAAGAGATTCAAAAAGCATTTTTTGTATGTTATACACACTTTTAATTAAAATTATAAGATTCAAATAATCTCTTCACATTCTTAAATTTTATGTTCAATCAAAGTATAACATATAGAATGAGACGGAGGGACTTTTACTTAATGGAATTTTATGTATGAGTCATAGAATCAACCACTAATGCTTGTATCAGTGTAAGCTGTAAAAATAGCACGGTATAGCCAGTTTTCGGACTGGTCAATTAAAAATAGCCAGCGTTTACCAAGTCAATAAAAAATAGCCACTGTTTTGCTGCAATAGAGATCGGTCCAGCATAATATACTGGAGTTCGGTGCACTTGTGTATGAACTCTAGCATATTATGCTGGACCGATATACTTTGTTGGCTCCGGTATAACATACTGGAGACTGGCGCACTGGTGCTCCAAACTCCAGTATATTATACTGGACCAATATACTTGCTGGAACTCCAGTATATTTTGCTGGAGTTTTAGTGTACTTATGCTGGAACTCCATCATATTATGTTGGAGTTCCAGCATACTATCCTGGAACTCCGGTATAATATGCTGGAGTTCAAGTATAATTATGCTGGAACTCCAACATAATATACTGGAGTATTTTCCGGATTTTGAACAGTGCTTTCGCTCAGATTTATTTTTACATAAAAAGAGGCTAAATTTCGATTACTTTTAAAATTGGGCTATTTTTGAACGATCAATTATAAATCTGGCTATTTTTAAATTTTTTCTGTGTAGGCTGCCTACATCATACCTCTTGGGATGTGGCATTTTCTCGGGACCAGACTACTTCGTGCACCGGGCTGTCCTTTTTAATTGAAGCTTAGTTCTTATGTTAAATATTGTTTATTAAACTGAAACTTATATTAGGACATTGAATATGTATACTCTAAACCTTTTGCAGCATTACCGATTGAATGCACTGCAATGAAAAATATTTTCAGCATATCATTAAAGGTAGACCTAAATTAAAGTTGATACATTGACGGGAGATGAAGACAGTCAACTTTAAATCTACAATTAATTATACATTGAAAATATTTTCTTAAAAAGAAACTAGAATTGAGCTTCGTCCCCTAATTTGGAATGGTGAGATTCTATATATATGTAGCTAGGTGTCAAAGATACTAAGAGGGTGTTTGGCTAAGCTTATAAGCTGGTCAAATTGGCTTATAAGTACTTTTTGATTTATCTACGCGTTTGGTAAAATTAAAAGTGCTTATAAGTTAAGTGCTTATAAGCCGAAAATAAGCCAAAAGTCATAAGTTGGTATCCCCCAACTTAGGCCATCTCCAACCTTGCCCCCATCCCCCATAATGGGGGCAATTTTGAGGGAAATTATCCTCCAACCCTCCCCCGTTTTTGTCCCCAAAATGGGGGATGAATAGTGTTCCCTCAAATATGGGGGTACACTATTCATCTCCCCCATTACTATTCACCATTATTTTATTATTATTTTATTATTTAATCTTTTATTTTATCTCTTTATATACACTTAATTATGTTTATGTAATGTTTTTATAATATTAATATTATATCTTAACTTTGGTGTATACTTTTGATAAATTAATTTTCGCGCATTTATTATTTTTATGTAAAATTATAAGTGAAATTTATTATAAGTTATAATTGTACAAAAATATATAATTATCTCAAAAAATGAATGGTGCAAATATAAAATATTAGATGTTGCTAAAATTGAAAGGTGCGAATATAAAATATTAGATGTTGCTAAAATTGAAAAGTGAAGATTGAAAAGACATTAAATGAAAATTCATTAAAATTAGAAATACATGACAATTGAAAATACATTAAATTAAAATACATAAAAACTGAAACTACGGTAAACAACATAATAACTTAGTAGGGACTTATGTCGTTTCCAGATACACCAAAATTATTATAGTATTGACTAAATAAAAACTGAATATTTATCTAGTATTTCGAATGAATTTTATCGTTATGTAATATGTATTTAATTAATCTTGTATCGCAATGATTTCACTTTTATTTGAATTATTAGTTAATCTATAATAATTGCTTACAAATTATATTATTTAAAATTTTATGGAATTTTTTTAATTATGGAAATTACAAATTAATAAAATAAAAGATGAAATTTGTTTAATGGAAATTAAAAAATGAAATTGAAATGAAAGATAATAATATAATATAGAAGAGAGAGAAGAATATAAAAAAGTTTGGGGGAAAAAATGGGGGAATGGTTGGAGTAAGTTGTCCCCAAAATGGGGAAATCCCCATTTTGGGGACAAAAAATGGGGGCAAGGTTGGAGATGGCCTTATCAAATTTCATCTTATAAGCACTTTAGGTTTGACCAAAATATTTACTATTCTATCCCTAAAATACTTCTTTTTAAAACAAAACTCTTTGTATACCCAATTTTTTAGCTGCTTATTATTAATTTCAGCATTTTTATCCAAACACGTAATTACTTATTTTTAAATCAATTTCAGCACTTAAAAGTGCTTTTCAGCACATATGCTTATCAGCTACGCTAAATCAGCTAAGCCAAACGGGCTCTAAAGCACACAGGAAATAGTTTGGTTTTTCCCTAATTGATCCATAACTTTTCCAACTTAAGCTGGAATAAGAATAAAAATTACTGTAGTATTCTAATATCATCAATCAAATTGTTGCAATAATCTAAAGGAGAAAAAATATTTCAAGAGCGTATATAAATTTTACTTAAATTAAATTCATAAAATAATTTGGACTATATTTTAAATTCAAGATATATTGGTCCAAATAAATATTAAGGGCTAATATATAAATGAATTAATTATATAGGTCCAATATATATGGATTAAATAAATAATTCTTAATCCATTGGGCTAGCCCATTTAATTGGGCTAAAATGATGAGCCCGCTTCATTAAGCCCAAGATGACATCTTCCTAGAGACCTAGTTCGGTATCACGCGTGAAATGACGTGGCGCGCCAAGTCAAACGGAAGATCCAATAGGATCATGCCACGTATCAAAATGACAAGGCACGCCAAGTCACACTAAAAGGCTAATGAAATCGCGCCACATGTGCAAATGACATGTTCTGGCCAATCAAATGCGGCCATGTCACACTTCAATTTGATTGGTCGAAAAGAGTTTGTTCTTATCATAACTCTTCCTTTCCACAACTATAAATAGTGGTCTTCATAACCCAGAAAAGACACCAGAAGTTATAACAAGAAGCAAGAGAGAGCCCGTGGATCAAACGCCACAAATTCCTCCACAAGTTTCAAGCTTCAAGCAATCAAGTTCAAGCTCAAGAACGAAGAACGAATCAAGGTCAAGTTCAAGCAATCAAGCTCAAGCTCAAGCTCAAGAACAAGATCATCGTTCGTGGCAACAAATATAGATTCGAGATCAAGCTCAAAGGCCCTTGAATTTATTTACTATTGAAAAGAAGAATCAGATGATTCATAGAGATTGTAACACTCAAATATTCGATATAAAATACTACGATTATTGCGATATTTTCGGTCTTGATTTTATTTTCTCGAACCAAATTTATTGTCTACAAATTCTGGCACGCCCAGTGGGACAATCTCTACCTCTCATCTCAACTTTTCATTCACCAAATACAAAAAACATTGAAATGGCTTCAAAGAAAATCAACTCCATTTCAACTTCCACCAAGGCTGCTAACTCCAGGTTCTATGCTGATGTGGAAAGCATCATCGATGTCACCTTTGGAAGCTTCGGACCAGTTACGAGGAGCAAAGCAAGCTCTTTAGGATAATAAGCACCGCAAGTGCCGTCCGCATCAACCCCCGTTTTCGGATCTTCATCTTCAAAAGGAGCAAGATCTTCCACAAACGCATCTGAAGGAGGAAGCGATGTTGCTGAAAAGATCAAGAAAACTCTTGCTCTGCTTGACCTTTCCGGATCCAAGTACTCTGCTGTGAAGGTAGATGATGATGCTTCGAGTAATGGATCCTCCCCACTTACACCGTATAGCGTGAGCCAATCAAGAATCAATCTGTGTGAAAATTCATGTTACTCTCCGTCGTCCGCGACAATCATGCAAGCTATGGTGACAAATACTTCATCCGTAGAGGAGTAGTTGGAAATCTTGACAGAAGCAATCACTGGCTTGACCAAATGTATGCAGAATCAAGAGACCAGAATTGACAAACTAACAGACAAGGTGGGAATTTTGATGGAAGAAGAATCCACCCATGCACTCGGCAAGCTCCCAGAAGTTCTAGAGAGCGACTCTCCCCCAAGACAAGTCGCATCCACTAAGGCTATCCCTGTCTCATCTGAAGGGATGATTCCAATCGATCAACGGAAGGAGTTCATTGAAGGAACCATCAAGAACAAATATGAAGTTTCTGCCAAATCCTCTCTTACATATGCAAAGTCGTACACCGCAAGGGTCGATATGTTGAAGATGTCTGCTGGCTATCAACCTCCAAAATTTCAACAGTTTGATGGTAAAGGTAATCCAAAGCAACATGTGGCGCATTTTGTTGAGATATGCAACAATGCCGGGACTTATGAAGATTACCTCGTCAAGCAGTTTGTCCGCTTATTAAAAGGAAATACTTTTGATTGGTACACGGACCTCGAGGCTGGATCTGTTGATAGATGGGATCAACTAGAGCAAGAATTCCTTAATCGCTTTTATAGCACAAGACGCACTATGAGTATGATAGAGCTTACTACTCATCAACAAAAGGGGAAATCAGTTATCGACTTTATCAATCATTGGAGGAATACAAGCCTCAACTGCAAAGACAGGCTTAGTGAAGCTTCAAGAGATGTGCATCCAAGGCATGCATTGGGGATTGCGCTACATCTTGCAAGGTATCAAGCCTGGCACATTTGAAGAACTTGCAACTCGTGCCATGACATGGAATTGAGCATGGCCTCCGCTGGAAATGAAAGGCTGCCCATCTATGAACCTTGCAAAGCGAATGACAAGTAAGAAGTCAGGAAGTGGGGCAAGTTCGTACCCAAGTCTGAAAGCAAAGAGGATATGAATGTCGATACGTCACTTGTGAAGTTCACGACGAAGGAGAGCAAGAAGCAAAGTATGAAATCCACTTCATTTCAAGATAAGCCAAGTGGGAAGATGACTCTAAAAGAAATGCAAGAGAAGGAGTACCCATTTCTGGATTCTGATGTGCCAGCCATTTTTGAAGAACTCCTCGAGTTAAATCTCATTGAGCTTCCGGAGATGAAGCGACCAAATGAAGCTGGGAAAACAAATGACCCAAATTACTGCAAATATCACCAACTTGTAAGCCACCCTCTAGAAAAGTGCTTTGTCTTCAAGGATAAAGTCATGGACTTGGCTCGCGAAAAGAAGATCGTGCTTGAAGATGAGAAAGCAAGAGAAAACCAAGTCTCTTTTACCTTTAGCTCATTCAGTCCGGATGAATTATGTGGTTTTAAAGAAAGTAAAGATGAAGAATTATTGGAGAGCGACAAAGCTGAAGTCAACCAACCTAATAATGATGAAGGATCGACATTGGTGACTCATCGTAGGCACCACAAAAGGAGCCCACGAAAAGAATCAGTGGAACAACTAACAAGGAAGATGATGGTAAAAAGGCCAATGAAAAAAATCCAATTAGGCATTTGAAGAAAGCAAAAGTAGAGATGCATCACCCTCAAAAGCCAAAAAATCTAGTGACATTGGAGGAGTTTTTACCAAGTTGGTTCCACACAAAGATTTCCCATGAAGGCGTTGATGCCTCTTGTTGCCATGCTGACAAAGGGGAAGAAAAGAGTGATGACCTACCGTTGGCTCCATCTTCAGAAAATCCCAACGAGCCCTCTCATCAAGAAGTTAATGCTTGTGAGGAAAAAGTCACGTTCACAAATGACGATCTTTTGCTAGGTGACGCTTCTCATAACCGCCCATTGTACCTGGTTGGCTATATACGCGATGAAAGGGTAAATCGAATTTTTGTTGATGGAGGATCCCCGGTGAACATTTTGCCGATCCACACTGTAAAGGAACTTGGTATTCCCATGAACGAACTCTCAGAAATTCGTGTGATGATCCAAGGATTCAACCAAGGGGGGCAAAGAGCCATAGGCGCGATCAGGCTGGGAATCACTATTGAAGATATGCAATCAAGTGCATGGTTGCATGTGATTGATGCGAAGACTTCATACAATGTTTTGCTTGGGAGGCCTTGGATACATGGGAATAAAGTAGTTCCATCTACCTACCATCAGTGTTTAAAATACTACGAGGGTGAAGTCGAGAAGACGATAGTTGCTGATGATGAGCCATTCACTGAGGCTGAGTCACACTTTGCCGATGCAAAATTCTACTTAAAGAACCGCGTTGCGTAGGAGCTGAAAGTTGATGAGGGCATGAAAAACAAAGAGTCCTCAACTAAAAGAGAAGAGGTGACTACTGGTGAAGCCAAAGTTGTTAGTAAGGAGGTACAACCCGACGCGAATAAATCTTATAGAGGGAATATTACGTCTTACGGCAAGAAAGTAAGTTCGGCACTCCAATATGTCCCTAAAAGGAAGTAAGATGAAGGTGAACGATCTAATCGCCAAGCCAACATGCTAAAGGAGTTAACTCTTCCAGTCAAAGGAATTGAGGCAGTAAAGTCGTCCTCAATGCCCCTTGTAGGGTTTGTAGCACAAAATCGTTTGCAGAATGTGACACTCCCTACAAAGCGAACAGATGAAAGTTTTGACCCTAACGCTTACAAGCTATTTGCAAAAGCTGGATACAATCCCAATGAGCTGTCAAAGTTAGGGAAGCTCCCATCAGAAGCTGCAACGAGGCAACCACATGAAGGTTTGGGATACGAGCAATTGTCCCCAGTGCGCATCTCAATAAGAAGGGTGAGCAACAATTATATCATTGTAGAAGATGAATCAGCCGCTTCTAACAAGCCTTCTGTCTTTGATCGACTGGGAAGATCACCTGTGAGGACCTCCGTGTTTGAAAGATTAGGTCTAATAAAGAAGGGGAACAAGTTCCGGAGAAATTTTCAAAGTATAAGAACACCCGTTTCACCCAAAATCCAGGAGATCTCTAAGGATTTCCAAAGTTTGGTTCTTTCTAGAATGAGGCGACAAACAAAACTTGTGGTTTCATGTAAAGAAGTATTGAAGGTAAAGCCATATACTATGGTCTATACTAAGGAACATGATGAAGATAAAGAAAGTGTGGGTTCTTCGTATCATGTTACTATACAAGTCGAGAATGGTATTCCTTCTTTGATGGAAGATAATACGGAATTGGAGGATGTTTCGCCGTGTTATCACATATCCTTCAATGATGGAGACCCTCAAGAAGATGAAGACGCGAAAGATGCTCCACCTGAAATTGAAGAAGGAGTGAAGACGACAGTTGATGCCTTAAAAGAAGTTAACCTTGGCACCGATAAAGAACCAAGACCCACCTACCTAAATGCTTTACTAGAAGCTGATGAAGAGAGAACTTATATTGAGTTAATCAAAGAGTTCAGGGATGTCTTCGCTTGGAGTTACAAAGAGATGCCTGGCCTGGACCCAAAAGTAGCAGTCCATCACCTTGCAGTTAAAAATGGTGTTCGCCCTGTTAAACAAGCTCAAAGGCACTTTAGGCCGGACTTGGTTCCCCTGATTGAAACTGAAGTTAACAAACTCATTGAAGCTGGATTTATTTGGGAAGTTAAATACCCAACATGGGTTTCAAGTATTGTCCCTGTAAGGAAGAAGAATGGCCAGATTCGAGTATGCGTTGACTTCAGGGACCTCAATAATGCGAGTCCCAAAGATGAATTCCCGCTTCCTATTCCAGAACTGATGATAGATGCTACTACTGGTTATGAGGCAATGTCTTTCATGGACGGTTCGTCGGGCTATAACCAAATTCGCATGGCACCAAAAGATGAAGAGCTTACTGCGTTCCGCACTCCCAAGGGTATTTATTGCTACAAGGTATTTCCTTTTGGCTTGAAGAATGCTGGTGCTACTTACCAAAGGGCTATGCAAAATATTTTCGACGATCTTTTTCACAAGAATGTCGAATGCTATGTTGACGACTTGGTGGTGAAATCAAGAGAGAAGGGCGACCACATGAAAGACTTGAGGGTGGTATTTGAATTGCTCCAGAGGTACCAACTTAGGATGAATCCATTGAAATGTGCCTTTGGAGTTAGTTCTGGAAAGTTCCTTGGTTTCATTGTCCGACATCGAGGGATCGAAATTGATCAAGCCAAAGTGGATGCCATTTTGAAAATGCTCGAGCCTCAAGATATCCATGAATTGAAAAGTTTGCAAGGAAAGCTCGCATAACTTAGGAGATTCATCTCGAACCTAGCTGGGAGGTGTCAACCATTCAGTCGCCTTATGAAGAAAGGTGTCCCTTTCAAATGGGACCAAGCATGCAGTAATACCTTTGAGAGCATTAAATCCTACTTGATGAAGCCTTTAGTTTTAGCAGCCCTTACATCTAGAAAGCCATTGATACTATACATTGCGGCACAAGAAAGGTCTGTTGGAGCACTATTGGCCCAAGAAAATAGTGAGGGAAAA
>MU784263.1:51353-76694 GCA_026770625.1 Nicotiana glauca | reverse complement strand
GTTCATGATTAATAAAGTGAGTCGGTAAATTTGTATGAAGCATAAACAGAAGGGATTCCATCAATAGGGAAAATCATTACCTTAGCTTGTTTCTCATAATTATCTACAACCTTAGTTATTTAGTTATAGATTGTTATTTTTTTACAATTTTAGTTCATAAAGAAACCTCAACAGTGATTCAAAAGTATTTGGAAGCTGGTTCTAAAGAATTGAGTGGGTCTAAAGGTAACAGTTGTTAGGTTGACTCTCTGTAGATTCGACCCTGGCGTAATACTCGGGTTTTATTTGCAACGTCCGCAGAATCCTATTTAGAGGATATACTTGGGCGTGATCAATCTTCACACATAAAATAAGCTATCAATACCTATATTTATAATAGTATAAAACGTATTTCAACTAGAAACAGAAAAGCCTATTCCTATATTTATGCTAACTACAAATCTTATTTAGACATGAATTAAATAAATCGAATCCTAAATAACTAAGTATCCTATTACAACTTTGAATTAGTTTTCCAACATACCTCATGCTTTAAAAAATGTATTTCTTTCGTTTCAATTTATGTTAAGGGGTTTGATTAGATACGAAATTTTAAAATAAAAAAAAGATTTTCAAAATTGGTAATCTAAAATATGCCATAAAAATTTCTATGGTTATAAATTATCATAATAAAGATAAGATGAGAAATTTGATATAAAATTATTACTAATTATATGAAGATATTAGTTTTTTTCTGGGAGTGACTAAAAAGGAAAAAATAGCAAGACAAAGGGAGTAAAAAGGAATAAAAACTAAGCCACTCTGGTGAATTTTCTAACTGTCCTACTTTAGTACAGTAGCATGGATATCTCTCTATTTTCCCCCCTATTTAAAGTCCTTGTTAGCTACGTTCTTTTTTGTCAAACTTTTCCTTCCTAACATTACATATCACCAAATGGCAATCTTTTCCCTAATTCTCTACGCTGTCATTTTCTCTTTTCTTCTTCATTCTGTTCTCAGCTTATTTTTTCGCAAACGTTACCCGTTGCCACTACCACCAGGTCCAAAACCATGGCCAATAATCGGCAACCTAGTCCATATGGGTCCAAAGCCACACCAATCAACTGCAGCCATGGCTCGAACTTACGGTCCACTCATGCACCTTAAGATGGGATTCGTGGACGTGGTGGTTGTGGCGTCTGCGTCGATGGCGGCTCGGTTCTTAAAAACTCATGACGCTAACTTCTCGAGCCGCCCTCCGAACTCGGGTGCAAAACACTTGGCTTACAATTATCAGGATCTTGTTTTTGCACCCTACGGACCAAGGTGGCGTATGCTTAGGAAAATTTGCTCTGTTCATCTTTTCTCTGCCAAGGCTTTAGATGACTTCAGCCATGTCCGCCAGGTTTTTTTTTACTTTACATTTACTACTGCCCAGGTTTTATTGTATTATATTGTCTTTTTATGAATTTTCTATACTTTGAATGAAAAGGTAATGCTTGCCAAGAATGAATATATATATATATATACTCCCTTCGGTTCAAAATAAGTGATTTTTTGGATGTTTTCACACGTATTAAGAAATCTACCTTTTAGCATTAATTAGCAATGGAATTGATCATAATAACCTTTACTATCTCAAATAAATACTCCTAACACATATTCCAACACTATTTACTCCAAGGACAATATAAGAAAAAAATAATTAATTCATTCTTGAAATCTGAAAAAATCACTTATTTTGGACCACAAAAAAAAGACAAAAAAAATTATTTATTTTGGCCCGGAGGGAGTATTTAGGTGGCATATTCTAGCATAATCTTTGCTACACGATACTATGGCTTTATCGGGAACATACATATATTTAACTCTTTCCTTTTTATATCTCAAATAGATTGACGTATACTTCATCTGTATTTTTAAATTCCTTAATTTTCAAATTTTCACTGTTTCCCCGTAATGATATGCCGTCCTAGGCTTAGAAATGTTATAAAATTCGATTATACCACTAATCCAATTTGTACTAAAAGTGTCTTTTTCTTGTTTAAGCTTTATCAAGTTAAACATAGTAGTATCATATAAAATAGAGAAAAGACTAATTTGCCCTTGAAATATTCGAAATTGGACAACTTAAAAGTCCTATGTTTCATTTTTGGCAGAAAAAATTTTCGCCGTTAGCCAAGTAGCTCAAAATGCCTTCCCCACTAACGATTGCTTCAACTCGGATGAAAAATTGGTAGGGTCAATTTATAATATATAAAAAATGGCTAGATGTTGAGTTGATTGTTATAAATTTTTGGAATGAGATATTAACTTAGCTATTAACGGAGGACAAAATGGTCTCATTTCGAATAGTTCGGGTGCAAAATTGGCTATTTCTCCATCCGAGCGCTAGAGTAATTGTTAGTGACAAACCAAGCATATTTTTGAGCTACTTGGCTAACGATGAGAGTATTTTTTAGCAAAAGAAGAAATGGAAAATAACGTCGCCCCTTTTCGATTGTTCAGGGGCAAAAATTGAACATTTTTCCAATAAAATAAAATGGAAGAAGTATATTTAAAAAAAAAAAAAAAAGAGCTGAGGATCAATCTCATCTTTCATTCTCTTAATCTTCCTTAATTAATCTCATCTTTCATTCTCTTAATTTAGATGGAATGGCCAGTAAAAGGGCTTTTTACTTATTATGTCGAAACGGGGTACAGTATTTGCATTATAGAAAGACCAGGCTATGCCTGAAATGTTTGTATGAAATTTCTTTTTCATTTTTCATTTTTCCCAAACTCTCGTGAAAGCGGTGTCATACCTGTCAGTTACATGTGCGTGAGCACACTGAATACTTTATTTGGCTGTCCTTGTTAGATTATTGCACAATTGTTGCGGTTTTATTTTCCTCTTTCGTTCTGTCTTTTAATAGGAAAGTGACTGAATGTAAGGTCTATGTTTACGTGCGTGACTCTGTATCTTTTTTTAAAAAAAAAGTCCTAGTAATACACTGAGCATTTATTGAAAGAAAGATTAATAGAGTGGAAGATCAAAGAAGGAATAAGGATAAATTAATCACAACTTTTTTTTAAAAAAACACAAAAAGACTTGTAATATGACAAGTAAAGAGAACTTGTGGCTGTGGCTTTAGAAGCAATAAAAAGTGCTATATGGTGAGGTTTAAATTTAGATTATTAGGTCACGTTTTAGACCGTACTTTACGGTTGTAGTGCTTAATTAGGAGCGAATTTTTTTTTTTAATTTATGTGAATTTTTTTTAGTGTGTGTCACAAAAAATGAACCTTTTTCATATTTAAAACAATTTTATCTTTTATAGTCACATAAAATATATGGTCTCATTTTACAACGCACGTTCATTTTTTTTTTTTGTATCTAATCAAATAGGTTTGAAAGGGATATAGTATTATTTTCTACCAGTTACTAAATGTCGGCCTAATCACAACTGCAGGATGAAGTAAAAACACTTACGCTCGCCCTAGCAAGTGCCGGGCAAAAGCCGGTCAAGTTAGGCCAACTGTTGAACGTGTGCACCACGAATGCACTTGCGCGAGTGATGCTAGGGAGGCGGGTGTTCGCTGACGCAAGTGACGGTGTTGATCCTCAGGCGGAAGAGTTCAAGTCAATGGTGGTGGAGGCAATGGTGCTCGCCGGCATTTTCAATATTGGGGATTTTATTCCGGCACTTGATAGGTTGGACATTCAAGGTGTAGCTGCAAAGATGAAAAAGCTCCACGCGCGTTTCGACGCGTTCTTAACCTCAATTCTAGAGGAACACAAAAGCAAGCAATTTGGAGAAACGAAAGAACATGAGGACTTGTTGAGTACGTTGATCTCTTTGAAAAAAGAAGGCGGCGATAATGAAGGAGGAAAGCTCACGGATTCAGAAATTAAAGCTTTACTTTTGGTACGCCTCTCTCTTTCTTATCTCAAACGATCAATTAACAATTGCTTTCAGTTCTAATTTCCACGTTCCGCGATGATATTTGGCTTAAGATGGTATTTTGAATATTAAGGTAAGAGGGTGTTTGGCTAGGCTTATAAGCTGATCAAACTGTCTTATAAGCACTTTTTGGCTTATTTACATGTTTGGTAAAATTAAAAGTGCTTATAAACCAAAAATAAGCCAAAAGCCATAAGTTGGTCTTCCCCAGCTTATCAAATTTCAGCTTATAAGCTCTTTAGGTTTGACCAAAATATTTACTATTATATTCCTAAAATACTACTTTTTAAAACAAAACTCTTCGTATACCTAGTTCTTCAGTTGCTTATTATTAATTTAAGCACTTTTATCCAAATACGTAACTTTTTATTTTTTAAATCAGTTTCACCACTTAAAAGTATTTTTCAGCACCTAATGCTTATCAGCTACTCTAAATCAGCTAAGCCAAACGAGCTCTAATTTGACTTATGTGTTGTATTACGATAGTAGAAAAAAATATTGAATTAATGATTTAAACGTAACACTAAAAGTAAAATTTGTAATTATGTGAACCGCTTAAATGGAGAACTGAGGATTCATATAGTTCATCTTAACTTACTTAGGACTAATGTGAAATTATTATTGTTGTTGTATTTGAATTATTGTTGTATTTGAATTATGAAAAGTTATCGAATAACATAGAAATGAAAATGGAGTCGCCATCTTTAATGTCACAATGAAAGGAGTGACATATAATTTGAATAACAATAACTTAACGAGCATTTAATCCCTATAAAAGGGAAAGTTATATATTTATACAAGGTTTAAAAAGGTAAGATTGGCCCTTAATTTGACAATGAGTATATTAATTTTAAAACAAATGGATTACTTAATTATTCGAATAAAATATGGCTGGATAAAAAATTACTTATCATGTTATAATTTAACCTAGTCTTAAAGTATGTGCGTTGCGCATGTATTTTATGTCAATGATTTATAGATTATAAAATTACATAGATATTATTATTCACAAAAGCATCTGGATTATTTAATATAAAGTTAAAAAAATCATATTTCTAAAAAAATGATGAGCATTAATCACATTTATTCAACTTAATAAAAGAAGCTCTATTCTCCGCAAATACCCTATTTTGGACTTTCATTAGGAATATATTTAGGTTCACTGACCATACTTTCTAAGTAGATTCGAATGAAGTAGCAATTAATGCAAAAACAACCAATTGGAAAGCAAGAGTCATGTTTTTAATCCTCCAAGCTATCAAACTAATGAACTATACCATTTGATCCATCTATTAGCCAAAAAATATTAATTGTGATAAATAAAGGTTGGTACTTTATTTTGCTCAAATATTTGATATTTGTTTGCAATTACATGTAATACATATCCAGTAGTTAGATTTATTGACACTATGAGCGACCACAAATCTCCATGACAACACTTTTGATAAGTATTTTATTAACATTTTCTTATAAAAGAATAACTTGACATAGCTAATATTTTAATATTACCTTAAAACTAAAATTTTAGCGATATAAAATAATCGTGAACCCCTAAATATGTTTTTTTATACAATTTGGTTTACGTTTTTGTTTGTTGGTATCTTAGAGTGGAAGACTTCTAATGTCACATGAAGTATTGTTATCTTAGTGAAATAACAATCCCTAGAATTCAACAACATGAAGCCCAATAAAGTGAAGGTTAATAATGTCAGCGCAAATATATAGAAGGGCTACCATGTAATTTAATATAACTAGGGTTTCCTTAACATATAAACACAGCCTCCAAACATACTATAGATAGCGCACAAATCAACGGCCAAGATTTTCTTTAATATTACCCAATTCAACTATATAAACCTAACAACCTTCAGAAGGCCGTCATCATTCTTACCTAATTTGGTTCTTTCTCTTTTCACTTCAGCAGCTTTTGATAGCCTTTGTATGTCAAAGCTTGATACGCACCTGAATCGGCATTTACGTACAGACCAATAATATCTCAATACATATGTCGATTTGGGTTCGTATCAAACTATGATATACTTAAAAGGATGATTTATATTGCAGATAAATTTTTTTATTCAACTTGATTGTGTTTGATATATGCAAGCAGATCTAGAGGATTGGTTACGAGTTTATGTAAAACTAGTATTTTTTTTATATTATTAAATAGTAATACTATATATTTTGTAGGAATCTATCAACTTTAAATTCTTGATTTGTTAATGTTGATATGTACATCTTCGAGCCACTCTGCTTAAATTTTGCAACACTCTCATGTTTTTTATATTAAGCTAATATCCCACAGAGTGTTAATGGAATAAAGATGGAGATTTTAATAAACAGCAAAAAGAAGGTTAAGCAAACTCGTGAAAGAGATTTCGGCTTTAGCGTTTCTTTGTTGTATCTCAAACTGCTTTATTATGTCCTGCCTTTCCTTGCTTAGAGTCACCCTTTCCAAATGATTGAATGACTACTTTGACAAAAACTTTTTGAATAAATTTGTGGAATGTAACGATAGACAAAGATTTTAACATAAACAAATAGAAGTCTTTATGCTAGCAAAATTAGGCTAGTTTCAGCAGCCAAATGGGGTGAATCATGAGAACACTCACAAGTGGTGTTGTTGAGATGAATGGTGTTGTAACTAATCTCATGATAATTAATAATGAGATAACAAGTGGTGTTGTTGAGATGAACGGTGTTGTAACTAATCTCATGATAATTAATAATGAGATAACTTGTTTTCCAACTTAACCAGACAAGCAGCTACCTTAATTTTTTGTTGATTTAGGAGTTACTGCTTATTACTCAAGGGAAGGGATGTGGTTATCACCGTTGAGAAATTCATGCTAAAGAGTCATTTCCCTATGCGGGAGCCAATTTGGACGAATGAGTTTATAAGACCAGATGTTTTTTATTTTTTTTATTTAGTAGTTAATTTTTTATTTAGTACTTTCTATGATCCAAAATAAGCGATTTTTTTTGGTTGTTTTCGTACATATTAAAAAAATTTAACTTTTAATATTAATTAGCAATGAAATCGACTATATTAACATTTACTATCTCTTTACATAAATACTCCTAAAAAGATAATTAATTAATTCTTAAAATTTAAAAAAATTATTTATTTTGGACTATAAGAAAAAAGCCAAAAAATTATTCCTTCCGATCCACAATAAGTGTTCAATTTACTTTTTAATTTTGGTCCAAAATAAATGTCTAGTTAACTAATCAAGAAAAAATTCAATTTATTTTTACTCTTTTTACCCTTATGTGCATATCCCTAAAAAAATTTTTCTCTCATCACATTAATTTACTAAATAAGGGTAGTTTAGTCATACTAGGTAATTTTGTATAGGATTTAGTATTTTCTTAATAGATATGTTACAAGTAAATTGGACACTTATTGTGGACCGGAGGATGTATTTAATTTGGACCTGAGAGAATAGTTCTACTATAGGTACTTGTGATGGTGATGCTCCATTCGATGAATGGTTGTTCCCAGAATTTTTATCTGTGTTGGTGAATTATTGCAGAACTTGTTTATAGCTGGAACAGACACGTCCTCAAGCACAGTAGAATGGGCCATTGCGGAACTTATTTGTAATCCAAGAATACTGGCCCAAGCCCAGAAGGAGATTGACAAAGTGGTTGGAAAGAACCGGCTCGTGATGGAATCTGACCTAGCCCAATTAACTTACTTGGAAGCCATAGTCAAGGAAACTTTAAGGCTTCATCCATCCACCCCTCTCTCCCTCCCAAGAATTGCATCAGAGAGTTGTGAGATTAATGGCTATTTCATCCCAAAAGGCTCAATACTTCTCGTCAATGTTTGGGCCATTGCTCGTGACCCAAATGAATGGACTGATCCATTAGAGTTTAGGCCCGAAAGATTTTTGTCTGGTGGTGAGAAGCCCAAAGTTGATGTGCGAGGAAATGACTTTGAAGTCATCCCATTTGGAGCTGGGCGTAGAGTCTGTGCCGGAATGAATTTGGGCATACGAATGGTCCAGTTGATGACTGCAACTTTAATTCATGCTTTTAACTGGGATTTGCCTATTGGACAATCGCCAGAGAAACTAAACATGGAGGAAGCATTTGGGCTGACCTTACAACGGGCTGATCCGTTGGTGGTGCACCCCGGTCTTCGCCTAGAAGCCCAAGCATACATTGGGTAAACAGCCCAATTAGAAAATGACATGTCATGTATTAGTCTCCATTTCGTCTATGCTTAGCATTTACAAGTCTATATTGAAAGGTCAAGATGTGTGTTTCTTTCTTGTGGTGGACGATAAAAGATTTGTGATTAACCAGTATATTTTGTTCACTATGCACAATGGTAAATTGAGTATTGTACTATGTTTCTAATGCAACTTGACTTGGTCTCCTTTTCTCAAAGTAAAGAGTCGCGGATATTGAGAATTCATATAGCTGGTTCCAACTAGATTCGTGGAAGAATAACTATTTCCAGTCTAGTTTCGTGTAAGACCGACGTTTTGGTTGCAGAAATTTGTTATCTTTTTAATATTCCAATCAAAAAGATTGCTAACAATATCAGAGCCAAGTAGCAATTCGTTGTGTATATCAACAATTAATTGTGGCCCAAAGGACTGCTAGACACTGATTCAGACCGAGACATCTAGTGAAACAAGGAAGCATTTTTGCAATTTATAAATATTTGCATAAATGGAGAACCATAGCTTACAAATATCATAAATTTCCTAGAAAAGTAAAAAGACACGCCCTCCGTCTCATATTATGAGTCGTGGTTACTAAAAATAATTATTTCATATTAGAAGTTCTAACATAAAATTGATTTTTTGGGATTTTCATTTATATCTTTTTTGTTTTTTCAAATACAAAACAGAAGGTACGATAATGAGAGACTCGGCAAACTAAGCTATACTACAACAACTTTGACACCAGCTAAATGACTGGATACTAATGTACAAGACTAGAAAATAAAATATAAACGATAGACTCAAAAACATAAAAAGGCTCCTCAAGCAGCTCCGTGGTCCTGGGGTATCTATCATGCTCGAGTCCTGGTACATGGATCCACACTTGAATGAGAAAAATAATAGATCAGTGACTCAAGACATTATGCGATACCACAACACCTCCTGTAGACACATGCAAGACACAATTGTGCTATTTTTAAAAATTAACCTACGTGGCCAAGAGTGGCTAGAAATGCAAACTCAACAAAGATGACCTCAAAGACATGGAAATACCTTACTAAGACTTATATGGATTCAACTCCCAAAATCATGGCCCAAAATCAATTTGCAGAAATGACCCATTTTGAAAAAACGATCGATATGGACAGAAGTGGCCAAAGATGCAAACTCAAAAAGGACGGACCTTAAAGTAATATGACACCTAGTTGTGGACTCAAGATCCTAAGACATGGGTCATTGAACCACTTTCTGCAAAAATGACTCCATTTTGCAATTATGGCCGATGTGGCTAAAAGTGGCTAGACATGCAAGATGTGACTACGAACCCCGAAAGATCGGACCCTATGTGGACTGCCTACGTATTCCGCCCCGAAAGATGAGAATCATGTATGCGTAGTTCGGAAAGATCGGACATGGGAAGCTTTTAAAAAAACTGCAACTAATTTGAAAAAACTATATTTTTTTGTCTTTGTGAAAAATGATGGAAAAGGTAAAATCTTTTTGGATTTTCTTCTTTTTTTTGTTTTTTTTTTGAAAAATGATGGAAAAGTGCAAAATCTTTTTGGATTTTTTAATTTCATTTTTTGGGGGCTTTTTTTTGAAAAAGTTGTGAAAAAAATATATAATTGGGCCCTACTTGCTTTATTTTTCACCCTCTTTCTCAAATATTGGTCCGCTAAATGACCTTTTTACCGTCAAAGATGCAACATGTATCACATAGGGATGATTGAATGTCTTTTTGGGCCACTGGCTCATTTTTGACAAAATTTGGATAGGCTTCCTACAAAGGGAGACGGCGCCTGGGACCGAGCCCTACTAGGTCCAAATGACATGATGCAAATAAGAATGACTTAAAGGCTGGCCTAAATTTGTCGCGCCCCCTTTTTTCATCCTCGTGGAGAACGTCCGGGTTTTGACATTTCATGGGGGAACAACTCTTGTCCTTTTGGGAATTGAGTATTTGAAGAGTTACCACCTAACGAATTATGATGCGTTAGGGCACCTAGAGTAATTAACTCATGGACTAGTTTGCATTACTAGAGATTCAGGGTAAGGGCTCGAAATAACCTTGAGGGGAAGGGGTAGGCATCCCTCGTAATCCACAACGGTGGGTCCCGGCCGAACTTATACTATATGAATTAGTCAAATAAACAGATTAACAAGTTTACCACATACTTGAAAGTAAAGGCATGTTTTGACATTCAAGTAATGCAACAAGGAAAAGGTTTGAACAACTTGCATATATATAAAGAAAAGTAAATTCATTTAAACAACGGTAATTGGGAAAAGGGCATCCTAGGTTGGTTAGCCTACAGGATCATACCCACATAATGCCAGGTAATCACTCCTCAATGAGGGGCTACACGTGACATTAGTGCGTAGTCATCAAATCCTTATTACCCAATTCCCTCCCCTTGGTCATAGCCTAAAGCGTTCTAACAGCCTTAAAAGATATCTTATGAGTGCATTACCTGTCCCTTCTTTGGTGGCCCTGGAGGTATTTAGAACCTCTAATTTGGATAGTTCTAGACCATCCTAAAGTATTTTAAAGGAGAAAAGTCTAGGCGTCAAACAAAACAAATAGGACTGTATTTCAGAAATGGAGAAACAACTACAGGCTCACATTTACCTCTACAAACATAACAAGCAAATGCACGTTTCAAACAACTGTGATAAGTATTTAAGAGAAAACCTTATAACATGATATCTAGATGAGCTGATAGTATATAGTATTGAATTAGGACCAAAGTGTGGAAGAATAGAGTCTATTTGTCTACTGGTTTTAGACTTGCTGAGTATGAGCAATCACAGATAGCAGAACATGGTTTTACGCTTGCAGAATTTTAATCGTCATATAGACTTGCATAGGCGTGCAACAGTGATGTCCTATGAGCATGATATCTATACTTATTAGGAATGCAGTAAAACAGTAAAATAATTTTTTTTAAACGACAACTTGAGATCCTATAAGCATGCTTTCTAGCAGCATTAAATTAAGGCAGCGTTTGAAAACTAATTAAAGAAGCGGACATATGAATTAATTAAATCGATTCAGAATAAATAAACATGAATTGAACTGCTTTTCTAATTGAACTGTTTTAAGTCATATAGGCATGATTTCTAATTATGTAAGGTAAAACAAACAACATTTATTTAACCAAAGTGAAACCCTTATAGGCATGATTTCTATAGAGCTGATTTTAACCTTATAGGCATGATCTCTATTATTAATGCCATTTTAGATCCTATAGGCATGGTTTCAAATTATGTGGAAGTAAAGCGAATATAACAAACACATTTGAATCAACATGGACCCTATAGGGATGGTATCTATCCAGTTTTGCCCATAATGTATATACTACCCACCTCTTTTCACTAATCACCCCAATGTTTATTTACAATAATTATTACAGAACAATGAATTGAATAAAAATTACGTAAATAAATAAAAATTAATCTATAGGGAGCCTACAATAGGCCCAAATGATTTTCAAGCCTCCAGTAGCCTCAAATGCCAAAGTGCCATAGCTAATTTCATGTCCAGGTGTGTCAGAGTTCCCAAAGGATCTCAAGGATCCCGGGCAGTGCTCACACTAAGATTTTCTCAAATAGTAACTGATTATCGTGCAGTGTGGAAATGCCAGCTCTGACATGCCAGAGTTCAGAGATATCTCAGGGGTCTCAATGTAGTACACATATCAGAGGGGAAGAACCTAGTAATCTAAGAGTAAAGTAGAGTGTTTGACATGATTTGAAAAGGTTTTGAAGATAGTACAAAGATGACTTAAGAATGAAAAAGGTTTTCAAAAACATGCAATCGTTTGGTAGTAAAAGATGTTAGAGAAGAGCACCAAAACTCTTTTGAAAACAGTAGATAATCAATAAAATACTCGACAAACACATCTCACATGGGGATAAAGGGATTGGGGCAAATAAGAGTCACATATAGAAAACCCAACATGATCACACAATTGTAGACTTGTGATTTTTGATCCACCCCGAGATTTTTCATAATTTTTAGTGTAAATATTTAATTTAGCCTTAATGTAGCTATTTTAGCTAATTTTAACTCTTTTACTTTATTTCATCACAAAGTTAAAAATTACAAAAAAAAAAAGATATATAAATTTTAGTTTATGTATTTCTCATAAACTTGAAAAATACAAGAATAGTACCTTATTTTTATCTTTATATTATTTCGAAAATACAAAAAAAAAAAAAAATTTCATTAATGTTTTGTAGTCATTTTAATCTTTTGAAAAAAACATAAAAAATAGTACTTTATATTTTATCTTTATATAAAAACGAAAATATAAAAATATTACCTTATTTTTTATCTTTATATAATGTTGAAAAATAACCAAAAATAGTTTTATTTTAATCGTCAGTCTCATTTTAATAGTTATTTCGCTGACGTAGGATTAATTAAATAAGGTCGTGTTTTTATTCTCGGTTGCGAGGAAAGAATAATATTCGGGTTCAATTGGAAGATGATCGGCACATTTAAAGGAAATAAGAATGGTTTGAGGCCCGATCCATATAAAACTGGGGCAAGTTAAAAGAAAATCGTTAAAGGCAATATTGGCCGAATTGACAGGGGTCGTTCATGATAATGAAAATGAGAGTATTGCCCAACAGACTTTAAAGATATGTCGAACGTTAACCGTATTGTTTGCACTTGGTATTTTTTGAAGGTTGGAATGACGAAGGCATTTTATTCTACTATCTAAATACTTTATCCTTCGTTAACCCTTTAAGCCTTATTTATTTTCTTTCATACCCCTCCTTCGGAATCAGTAGCAAAAATTAGAAACACAAACATGGAAGATAAAGATAAAAAAACAACAAAACAACAAAAAGAAAAGAAAAAGAAAATAAAAATAATAGTAAGTGACAAGGAGATCAGGTTGGGAACTACGTTTAACCTGATTCCTCAAAGAGGATACGTAGGCGCTTCACAGCTTGGTCATAGTATAACAAAAAATCAAAAATCCCCAAGGAAGAAACTGGGGCAAAAAAAAATGTGTTTGTTATGAATAAATCTAGGTCCGAAGGTTGTAAATTTTGAACCCAAAATCGATGCGTTTTTGAGCCTTTAATACCCTTTCTTTATAGCCTATCCAAAATCCCACATTACGGTCCAAAGAAAGACCTTTTGATCAATCTTCAAAAGAGGCCAAGTCAGGCAAATAAGAGAGTCTTACCAGAACATAACACTCTGATTACCAGCAGAAAAGACTCTGATCCCCAACAGAATAGAATATGAGAGTCTTAGCGGTAACACCCCAATCCCCAGCTGAAAAGAAATAAAATGAGAGAGTCTTATCGGTGAAAACCTTCACAGGCACCATAAGGCGATGAAAGCTGAGAGAAAAACCAAAATGAGAGAGGCTTGATAGTGAAAACCTTCGGGCACTACAAGTCAAATAAGGGTGAGAATCAGATGAGTAATCACCAAATGAAGATCTTGAAAGATAGTTGACGACGGAGGATAGGCCATATGTGCATGTCATGACCATTAGAGTTGGTATTCGCGTTTGATAGGTTTTTATTTTATAATTTTTCTTTTTAGAGAGTCGTCCTCTTCCTTTGTCTTTTATTCTGTTCCTTTTTATCTTTCTTCTTTCATAAAAAAAAAAAAACCCCAATAGAATCTGTTTGGTCAGAACAAGATCGAAATGACTTCAAAATCTGCCATCAGCTTTTCAATTACGCAAGACGGGATCTGAATAGAACATCCAAGTGGTATAAGCCAGGAAGGAACAAGCGCTGAGGCCAGTGTCCAGAAGGATATTCCCCAGCAAGAGGAAATTGACAAAGGGATGGATTAGTGTCAAGGAGGATATCTCCAGCAAAAGGCGAAGGTTAACGACATCAAGACCAAGGCCAATGAGACTCAAAGATCGGGGAAATGCCCGTTCACTAGCTATGCAACAAAAGAAGGGGGAAGACCCCCCAGCAGAAAAGGTATTTCAGTGACAGTGACACGTATGAACGAATAAAGTGGTTCGTCAGTAAAACATGCAAGATCCTCAAGCAAAGTCACTGTCATAGGAATGCAAGGGGTCAGGATACCAGTGGAAAACAACGATGAAAGGCTTGTGAATAAAGAGTCGTCAAGGAGGGCGGGGAAGCAATAAACGAAAAAACTATTTATCATCCCCAGCAAATAATGACATCCCCAGAAAATTTTGACAATGAAGCGCAGAGCAGGGAAAGAGGAGGAGAACCATCCCCAGCAGGAGCATCACAACCAACCACCGCGTTTTAAACTAACAAGTTTTCTTTGAGTTAAAAACAGGAAAAAGGAAATGGCATTGATGGCGGAAAGGCATGCCACAAGGAAGATTATCAAACTGGGGCAGAAAATTTTCCTTTCATTTGGAAAATTTTCTGGAAGACAGGTATCCACTTGGGGAAAAATAAAGATAACACCAATTTTAAGGGAAGTGGTCTTTGAACTAGTATTATCCCCAGCGGTGTTAACAAATTTTAATGAAAGGAAGCTGTATCCCCAGCGGACAGAACAAAAGGACGAAACTGGTGTTCAGAAAGAGCAAAAGCCAGTGTCATCCCCAGCAGATTCCAGAAGAATGAAGCACAAATTTTTGAAGGAATAAAATTTCCCCAGCAGCGCTATCCTCAACAACGTTATCCTTAGCTGATAACACTTTTATCCCAGCAGTGTTGAGAGAAATAAACGAAAGTAGTTTTGAAAAAAAAAAAGAGAAAGAAGAAGGAGGGGAAAGAAAGGAGATTCCCCAGCAGTATTAACCCCAGCAGGTAAGTAATTAATTCCCCAACAGTGTTATCCCCAGCAGTTTCGAGGGAAGACAACACGGGTTTTTGAGGAAAATAATTATGGAAGAAAGGTAATTCAAGTAGAAGGAAATGGTTGCAAAGAAAAACAATGGCAACACAGTGCAGATAAGGTAAGTTGTTGAAGTTGGGAGCCCGCCCGTAGAACGGAGGCGTTACCTTTTTAAGTTGTTGTTGAAGTCAGGTGCCCGCCTGAAGAACGGAATGGCATTGTCTTTTAAACTGCATTTTGAAGTTTTAAATTATAATTGAGGTCAGGTGGCCCCCTGAAGAACAGAAAGGCGTTATTTTAAGTTTTAATTGAAGTTTTAAATTATAGTTGAAATCAGGTGCCTGCCTGAAGAACGGAATGGCGTTTTACTTTAAGTTGTTGTTGAGGTCAGGTGCCCCCCTGAAGAATGGAAAGGCATTGTTTTAAGTTTTAATTGAAGTTTTAAATTTAGTTCAGCTGTCAGGCGCCCATCTGGAGAACAATGGAATAAACTTCAAGTTTCAGTAATCAGGCGCCCACTGGAGAACAAGGGAACAAACTTCAAGTTTCAGCTATCAGGCGCCCACCTGTAGAACAAGGGAATACATTTCAAGTTCAGCTATCAGGTGCCCACCTGGACAACGAGGGAATAAACTTCAAGTTTCAGCAATCAGGCGCCCACCTGGAGAATAAGGGAATACACTTCAGTTTCAGCAATCAGGCGCCCACCTGGATAACAAGGGAATATATTTCAGTCTTTACATTTTAAAACACAAATTTAGACCTAGTATGAGAAATTATCTCCTAGCGTTAAAATCTTAGTCTGATGAATCTTTCTCCTGAGATTACATAAATTTGGACCTAGTCTGAGGAATTATCTCCTAGCGTCAAAATCTTAGTCTGATGAATTTTTCTTCTAAGATATCAAAATCTCAGTCTGATGAATCTTTCTCCCGAGATCACTTAAATTTGGACCTAGTCTGATGAATTATCTCCTAGCGTCAAAATCTTAGTCTGATAAATTTTTTTCCTAAGATATCAAAATCTCAGTCTGATGAATCTTTCTCCTGAGATCACTTAAATTTGGACCTAGTCTGATGAATTATCTCCTAGCGTCAAAATCTTAGTCTGATGAATTTTTCTCCTAAGATATCAAAATCTCAGTCTGATGAATCTTTCTCTTGAGATCACTTAAATTTGGACCTAGTCTGATGAATTATCTCCTAGCATCAAAATCTTAGTCTGATGAATTTTCTCCTAAGATATCAAAATCGCAGTCTGATGAAACTTTCTCCCGAGATCACATAAATTTAGACCTAGTCTGATGAATTATCTCCTAGCGTCAAAATCTTAGTCTGATGAATTTTTCTCCTAAGATATCAAAATCTCAGTCTGATGAATCTTTCTCCTGAGATCACATAAATTTAGACCTAGTCTGAGGAATTATCTCCTAGTGTCAAAAATCTTAGTCTGATGAATCTTTCTCCTAAGATATCTTAATCTCAGTTCGATGAATCTTTCTCTTGATATCACATAAATTTAGACCTAGTATGATGAATTATCTCCTAGCGTCAAAATCTTAGTCTGATGAATCTTTCTCCTAAGATATCAAAATCTCAGTCCGATGAATCTTTCTCTTGATATCACAACAAAAGAAGGACCTAGTCTGATGAATTATCTCCTAGAGTCAAAATCTTAGTCTGATGAACCATTTCTCCTAAGATAATATTGATGATATTTTATTTTTTAAGTGTTGAAGTCGGGAGCCCGCCCGTATAACAGAGGAATACATTTCAGCCTTTACATTTCAGTCTTTACATTTCAGTCTTTTACATTTCAAGTCTTGAAGTCAGGAGCCCTCCCGAAGAGCGGAGGGTTGCCACAAAAATCCCCAGCATAAATCCAAATTCAGAAGCCAGAAGGAAGTAATCGGTTCAAGTTCGAGTCAACAAAAGTTAGTCACAATAAAGAAAAAACAAGAAAAAGAAAAAAAAAAGAGAAAGGCAAGAAATTAATCCAAATGCAGAAGTGGAGAAAAGATGTGGTCTGCTCAAGGCATGGCCGGGGTCACAAGAACTGCATACCTGGTCCTGATCCAGAAAGCTGAAAAGGATGAACTAGTACCTACAACTGGAAAGTATCGATATTCAGATCAGAGTCCACATGAAGCACCATTCAAGACTCAAGCTCAAGCTTCTGGAGACTCATAGATAGGAACCTTGTAACTAGTAGCTGATGTGCTTAGTTTATCTTTTTCAAAATTTGATTTTGATGTAATGGCAGGACCACAGACCGGAACCTCGACGGAATGGCACCTCGATTGGCTCATCACCTCGGTATACTCAGTCATCTCACTCACTTCTGAACTACATGTGGCCTGATTCTTTTATAGCCAAGCATATGTAGGCAGCTCAGATACCAGGGCTCGGTCACATTCTCTTCCTTTCCTCTTAGTTTTAGTCTCTCCAAATAAGGGTCGGGTCAAAATACTTGCCTAGTCGTTCTTTGTCTGAAAGCTCTTCGTGTTTCCAGTCAAAGAGGGGCAGCTGTAGACTTGTGATTTTTGACCCTCCCCGAGATTTTTCATATTTTTAGCGTAAATATTTAATTTAGTCTTAATGTAGCTATTTTAGCTAATTTTGACTCTTTTACTTTATTTCATCTCAAAATAAAAAATTACAAAAAAAAGATATATAAATTTTAGTTTATGTATTTCTCATAAACTTGAAAAATACAAGAATAGTAATTTATTTTTATCTTTATATTATTTCGAAAATACAAAAAAAAAAATAGTTTCATTAATGTTTTGTAGTCATTTTAATCTTTGAAAAAAACACAAAAAATAGTACTTTATATCTTATCTTTATATAAAAATGAAAATACAAAAATAGTACCTTATTTTTTATCTTTATATAATGTTGAAAAATAACCAAAAATAGTTTTGTTTTAATCGTCAGTCTCATTTTAATAGTTATTTTGCTGACGTAGGATTAATTAAATAAGATCGTATTTTTATTCTCGGTTGCGGGAGAAAAATAATATTCGGGTTCAAACGACCCATCTTTAGACCCAAAATTTAGACCTAGCCCATAACAATCCAAATTCACCACACCTTACACATAACACAAGACCATGGGAGACACCTTCTACTCAAATTAAGGAGGAATACAAGGACACACAATTTGAGGAGGGGGACACGGTTCAGATTTTTGGGAAAAGATTGAGATTTTTCTCTTTCTTCTTTATAAAGGAATACATTGTTTTGAAGTTGGGGGGATGGACTTATACGGAGAGGCTTAAGGGTGAGGTTTTTTTGTTTGGAACGAAAAGAGGCCACTGTTCAAGCTTCTTCATTTGTAAAGAAGACTTCTTCTTCTTCTTCATTATCTCAACACCTAAAAACCCAACGACGGAAAACAACCAGCTTTTGGTCGTCTCCTCCAGTCCATCTCCACCGTCGACTTCCACCATCGTTACCTCTCCATCTCGACCTGTCCAAACGACCCCTCCAGCCCTCACGTCGTCGTCTCCACAGCACCCTACACCACGACCCAACCTCCACGACGCCTCCTGCCCTAACCCTCCATAAAACCATACGAACACCAGCTCCCTAACAGCCCGGCGTCGTACACCACCCCAAACGACACGCCATAGCTGACCAGCCCGCCTCCTCCATCGTCACCTTCGTCTTCGTCCAAACGACCACCACTGTCACGCCCCACGACCACCTTCCATAGCCAACCATCCAGCCCCAGCTTCCTCTGACAAACCAGCCCGCCAGAAAAACCAAACAGACCCCTCATTCTGTCATACCCCACGTCCAAACGACCCCTTCTGCTCCATAACCAGTTTGTCTTCCTCACGCTGTCACGCCAAACGACCCTTCACCAGTCGCACGACGAGGCACAGCAGTCACTGAACGAACCAGTCTACTTCCCGTCATGGAGTTTGTCGATTTTGTTTTCCGAGTTTAGTTCGAGTTTTCCGGGCAGATTCGAGGTCTTTCCGGCGAGGTTCGAGTTTTCCGCTCACCAGTTCCGTTCGAGTTCGTCGAATGTTATGTCAAGAAATCATTCAGTTGCTGTAATTTTGAGCTCATATCCATCAATACAAAGGTTCAATATTTTTCTCTTCTTACTGAGTTGCTTAATTTCTCCGTTATAGAATGTATCTTCTTCTTTCTTATTTGCCTTGCGTAGAGTACTGTAGTTGCCTTTAATTTAGTAATCTTTAGTAAATTGGAGGTTCTGCGGTTTGTAGTTAGATAATGTTATCTATCTCCAATTAGCTTATTAAAATATAAGATTTTGGTTTGGAGACTAATATGTGGTATGTGATTCAAGTGGGTTCAATTGTTCTTATATTATTAACAAACAAATTCCATGACTGGATCTCCGCATTAGCATTTCGTCAATCATATTCCATAAAGTAGAACCTCGATTTAGATTAATACAACAATTTCATATAGAAAAATCATAGTTGCTTTAGGCTTGCCCTTTTAATAAAAATGAGACGAGCCTCGCCAAATAAAACGTACAAATTGCGGGGCCCTCAATAATTACTTGTATTAAAATACTTAGAATTCGGGATGAACCGTTTAGCTAATTTCACGGCCTTCCCCAAAGATAATAACGCGTTAGTCTCTTTAAGCGCGTATTTAATAATATTACCTTTCCTAAAATCGGGTGTGCATTTCATGTGACCCAAATCCTAATCCCAAAACGTCGAATCAAATGTGTTCAGGATTGTGGGTATATTTCATGTGACACGATCCAAAGACATGTTTTCTACGACGTTCAACTTTCTTTGATAATTTAAATAAAAGCGGTTAAAAGTTAAAATTGGAACATAAGTTATAACATTCAATAAAATCAGATAAATAAGCCAAATATGACAGTTGAGCGACCGTGCTAGAACCACGGAACTCGGGAATGCCTAACACCTTCTCCGGGGTTAACAAAATTCCTTATCCGGATTTCTGGTGCGCAGACTGTTAAACAGAGTCATTATTTTCCTCGATTCGGGATTAAACCGGTGACTTGGGACACCATAAATCTCCCAAGTGGCGACTCTGAAATAAATAATAATAATCCCGTTTCGATTGTCCTTTAATTAGAGAAACTCCCTTAACCCCTTTACCCCTCGGGGGTGCAGTAGCGGAAAAAGGAGGTGTGACAACAATTAAAGGATTAAACATATATTTACAAACAGGATGGTTATGTATCAAAATAACTAAGTGAATTACAGACATGCTAATCATACATTGAACATGACAAAATTTAGACATGCTAGGCAAAGAGTAAGCAGGAAGACAAGTTGAATTCATAACTGATGAACTAGTGCAGGAATGAAACACATAGGGTTTAGATTTCAAAATTTAACTAGAGACATACCAGTTGAATAAAAGAATGCAACATATAGAGCAGATGCAGTTCCAATATCCAGCCCTGGCTTTCAGTTGGCTAGACGAGTGAGTAACACAAGTAGCAGAGAAGAAAATAGAGTTTTAGAGTGTAAGTGTGCTTTTGTGAACTAATGTTCTGTCCTTGAAGTGACAATATGACAGTTCTTATATAGCAATTCGTGGGTAGAGTCAATAAGGTAAAAGATTTAAAAATCAGCAATTAAGGGCAATCAAAATCCAATCATATAAGGGGTTCAAAATAGACTCCTTTAACTAGGGGAAACTTGCAAAACGGTAACAACAGGGTTTAAATAAGGCAAATAAGACCAAATCATACCAAATAAAGAATCAGTAAGAATCTCAAAGTTATACGGGAGAGCAATTAAGGCAAAGACGACCAATTAAAGTTATAAACAAGGAGATAAAATAAAGTCTATGCATACCAATCTTTAACTGAGTAATTAACCAACCAAAATTTCAAAGTAATACCAATTTGTAGAAAGAATATATATCAATTCCCATAAATAGAAAATAAACTAGGTGAAATTTTACAGAAACATAGAACTTAGTCGGAAAAAGTAGGTTAGAACCTTAATAGGGCTCAGTTAGAGAGAAAATACACAACTTTACTTTAGATAGACACACAACTCCAATATCTAGCTCCCTGTGAAAATCGATCCCGACCTTAATCGGGTAAAAGCAGCTTCGACCTCTCGCGCACTCAATAGTAAATTAGGGTTGGCCTCGATCACAAGTAGGGAGGCAGAGATTAGTCTCATGTAAGTATGCGGGCCAGGGCTTAGTCTCATGCAAAGAGCGAGTAACAAAGAGCAGTAGCATATGTCTTAGTTGGAGATATATTCGGTGTCTGGTGGCCTAATTGATAGTGATCTTGTTACGTGTACATATTTGCGGACGCTATTGTTATATCAGATGTACTTGTGTTCAAAGAAAAATTATAAGTTTTGTGAGGGGAGAGGTTGGTTCGTGCTTCTGTCCGTTGGCCGTGCTTTTCTCCATTCTAGGGCCTTTTGAGTTTCCTGGGCAACTTGATTGTTACGGAAATTGAGTTTTCAAAAATATGCAATTGTTGATGAAAAATAGAGTTATTTAGAAACATATCGAAATATCAAGTAATATGAACTAGCGAATGTACACATTTCAAAGACACTGAAACTTTCTTATATTAGAATTTTGAGGGTCCTCCCAAAAATTCTGCCCCACTTTGGTAGATGATCCTTTGGCCGCTTTCAAGTAATGAGCCTTGTTGAACCTTCTCCCGAATTTTGAGAATCCTTCTCAAAATTCTGCCCCAGTTTCTTAATCAATTTCTGACTGTCTGACATATGTTGGCATTGGATGGACTTGCTCCGGAATTTTGAGGGTTCTCCTCAAAATTCTGCACCAGTTTCTGATCTTGGGAAGGGTAAATGAAAAATTTATTATGATATGACCGAACCCATAAGGCTACCTATGTATCCTCTCTTAAATGGGAATCAGGTCAAGCATAGTTCGATTACATCAGATGAGGAAATGTAAATAGTCTAAGCATAATATCTATTGAGGGCGTCTGAATTGATTGGTTTTGGCCAGATTTATCCATCCATTTCTGCAAGTATGAGTGCACCTCCTGTCACCCTGTGAACCATGTAAGGACCTTGCCAGTTGGGAGAGAATTTCCCTTTGGCCTCATCTTGATGTGGGAAGATCTTCTTTAACACCAATTGCCCTGGTGCAAATTGCCTTGGTTTGACCCTTATGTTGAAAGCTCAGGACATTCTGTTTTGATAACGCTGACCGCGACACACTGCATTCATCCTCTTTCCATCGATAAGGGCCAATTGTTCGTAACTACTCCTTATCCATTCTGTGTCGCTGAGTTCATCTTCTTGTATGATTCTTAAAGAGGGAATCTCTACCTCGACTGATATGACAACTTCAGTACCGTAAAACAACATGTAGGGAGTTGCTACTGTTAATGCGCAAACTGTAGTGTGGTATCCCAACAGAGCAAAAGGTAGATTCTCGTGCCATTGTTTGTGGTTTTCTACCATCTTCCTTAGTATCTTTTTGATGTTTTCATTGGCGGCTTCCACAACTCCATTCATCTGAGATCTATAGGCTGTGGAATTCTTATTTCGCACATGGCTTTCATCAGATCACTATTGAGGTTGGCGGTATTATTAGTGACAATGGACTCGGGAACTCTGAATCGGTAAACAATACGGTCTTTGACAAAGTCTGAGACGACTTTCTTAGTTACAGCTTTGTAAGATGTAGCCTCTACCCATTTTGTGAAGTAATCAATGGCTACCAGAATAAACATGTGTCTGTTTGAAGCAGTGGACTCAATCGGACCAATGACATCCATTCCCCAGGCGGTGAATGGCCAAGGCAAGCTTGTTGCATTGAGCTCGTTTAGCGGCACTTTTATCATATCAGCATGCACT
This sequence comes from Nicotiana glauca, assembly GCA_026770625.1. Classification (NCBI taxonomy): domain Eukaryota; kingdom Viridiplantae; phylum Streptophyta; class Magnoliopsida; order Solanales; family Solanaceae; genus Nicotiana; species Nicotiana glauca. Next base: position 53,946 of record MU784263.1, on the reverse strand, counting down.
TGACATTGGTAGCATTTGCGGACATACTGGACGCTGTCGGTCTCCACGGTCATCCAAAAGTAACAGGCCTTGTGTATCTTCTTGGCCAAGACAAAACCATTCATATGTGGGCCGCAGGTCCCAGCATGTATCTCTCCATGTAGCTTAGAAGCTTCTTTTGCGTCGACACATCTTAGCAATCCTAAATCAGGAGTTCTCCTGTACAAATTTCCTCCGTTGTGAAAGAAGTGATTGGACAATCTCCAAAGTGTGTGTTTCTGAGTGTGGTTTGCATGCTCTGGATATTCTCCTTTCGCCAAATACTCCTTGATGTCATGGAACCAAGTCTTTCCATCTGTCTATTCTCTAGAATGGAGGATTTTTTTCAGCTGAGCTCCTTGAAAGATGGCTACCGATTTTCTTTTTTTTGTTCAGTATGTTTGAATGCTGCTCGTTGAAAACAGAAAATGAGCAATGGTTGTGCAAGAAAATGAGAGAGGAGATGAGAGTTCAGATGAGGAAAGAGAGAGAGGTGGTCAATGGCTAAGCATGGCTACCGGCCAGCCAGCTCGCCGGAGAGGACGATGGTGGCGGCAGCCCTGAGAGTTGAAGAGGAAGGGTTATCTCTCATTGTGTCTGATGGGTCTTGGGGAAGGAGGTGGCTGCTAGTTTTTCAATATGTGTATAGCTGATTTTTGAAGAAGAAGCAACCAAAGGCATTTTATTTTGCTGGGGAATGGCTGCTGTCGCGCAGCTTCTCTTGCCTGAGCTATTTTGGGAATTAGGTCCTCTTCCTTCAGATTTTTGGCTCCTTTCCTTTTAAAAGGAAGATTAGGTTTTCTTTTGGTGGGTCTAAAAGGTATTGAGCTTGAATTTGTGGGTTAAAGGTCCGAAAATTAGGTCTAAACAAATAGGTTGTTTGAGCCCAAATTTATTCTTTCTCCTTGAACAAGACTAAAATACTATCCCATTTACTAATGAATCCTACTTGGAAAAAATAACAATTAAAATAAGACTAAATGTTAAAACAAATCTATTTTTGGTATTTCTCGAAGATCATACTAAAAGATAAAAAATGGAAAAATTATTATAAAATTAAGATAATATTCCTGGAACTATTTTTATATTTTTGAATTTTATGTAAGGTAGATAAATTAAAAGCAACTAGATAAAAATATTAATTAGCTAAATAAGAGAAAAATATTTTTGGTAATTTTTATTTTTGTGATAAAATAAAGTAAAAGAGAGCGATACTAAACTTAAACTAAATATTACTGTTAAAATATATAAAATTTTTGGGAGGATAAAAAATTACATATCTACAATGATCGGGTCAAAGGAAATGCACACCCGGCCATTCTTTGGATATGTCGAAATAGCCAAGCCAGCTTAACCATTTCTCTGAACTCAGCTTCAATAGTCAGTACGTACTAAACTATTTCTCAAATTTCTTTTTCTTACTTTATTCCTCGAAGTTCTTCATATCTCGTTAATCTTTCTTGTTGTGCCACTAAACCATCATGATGTTTGTCATGTATTTAATATGCTAATTCTTGAGAAAAAAAAGGAAATAAAAGAAGTTCATTAAGGTTTTATAGCTAGTTCTTTGATACACTGTATAAACTATAAAGAAACAGACCCTGTTGACCCAAAAGAATTTCGTGTTTCTTTATGGATTATCCCAAAATTTTCTGCACCTTTCCGAAGGTGAAGTTTATACAAAATAAACTATACCGTAGAGAAATACTAACTGTCTCGTTTTAATAGCTCAATAGACAAACGCTCCAAACAGGGAATCTCATACCAGAAATAAACATTCCAGCAACATTGCAACATTTAAACAAAGTAAATATCTATACAACTCGCAGGATTTGAGGCAAATTTAAATAGAGATACACTCACGTAATTTTCATTAACTACAACAACAACAACAACTATCCAGTATAGTCCCATAAAGTGGTGTCTGGGGAGGGTAATATGTAGATATGCCTTACCCCTACCCGAAAGGCCAGAGAGGCTGTTTCCAATCGACCCTCGGCTCAGGGAAGGAAAGGAAAAACAATAACAAAAAACACAAGGGCGTTAGTAACTCCAGCAGAGATCACATAAATAATTGTCTAAACAAAAGAATCATAAGAACCATAAATAAAATGACATGCAATAATATCAAACAGTGAGTACAATAAGGGGACACAATCCAATACACAAATCATCTATGGAGGGCCCTACCAAACCCCACCCGCCCCGGGGAAGGAGTACGAAGAATCCTAGAAGCCCCTATCCTACAACCCTGATACTAGACCTTCAGACTTTCCTATCACGGGCCATGTCCTCGGAAATCCGCATCCTAGCCATGTCCTGCCTAATCACCTCTCCCCAATACCTCTTAGGCCTCCCTCTGCCTTGACTCACGCCGACCACCGCCAGCCGCTCACTCACCGGGGCATCGGCTTCTCCTCCGCACATGCCCGAACCACCTGAGCCTCGCCTCTCGCATCTTCTCATCCACTGGGGCCACACCCACCTTCTCCCGAATAACTTCATTCTTAATCTTATCTAACCTTGTGAGGCCGCACATCCACCTGAGCATCCTCATCTCCGCAACCTTCATTCT
>MU784263.1:25902-40203 GCA_026770625.1 Nicotiana glauca | reverse complement strand
GGCCTCGGGATGAATTCGGATGGTTGACGGAAGGTTTTGAAGTTGAAAAGTTGCTGAAGGCTGCTGGTACCTGTCATAACCGCACCTGCGGTTTGGGTTCCGCAGGTGCGGAGCCGCAGAAGCGGCCTGGTCATCGCAGGGGTAAAATTTGGGCTCCCTCAGCTTTTTGTAGGTGCGAAAGTTCAACCGCGATAAATTTCAACCGCAGATGCGGTTACGCACCTACAAGACTTTCATCGCAGATGCGACTCTGGGCTATTAGTTGGAAACTGCAGAAGCGGTATATTCTCCACAGAAGCGGAATCCGCAGGTGCTGTATGAGACCGTAGAAGCAAAACTTGACAAAAAGGAAAAAGTCACAGAAGCGGCACTTGGTCCACAGAAGCGGGACCGCAGATGCGGAAATCACTATTATGAAATATGAAATTCGAGGGTTTAGTTTCAAAGGTTGGAAAAATCAAATTTGAGCTCGGGAGAGGGCGATTCTGATTGGGTTTTGAAGAGGAGTTCATTGAGTAATATTTTTCTAATCCCTTCTAGTTATATTCCATCATTATGTAGTTAAATCCATCATTTAAATTCGAATTGCGGACCAAAAATTGGGAAAATTGGAAGAAACTTCATAGACTAAATTGTTGCATTTTGAGTGGGTGTTTGACCTTCTATTTGGGAGATTTTTATATGATTAGACTCGTTAGACTACGAGAGTTCTAAAAATATGATAAGTTTTCGATTCCAAGGCATTGGCCTAAGGGGAATTTTGGTCATTTTACCTAAATTCGCGTCCTAGANTCAAACCCTCTGAATCACTCTGAGCAGACTCTAATGTGGCCTTAAAAGTAGCATGACTCAAGATTCGACCTGTTTTTAAACCGTTTTCAACCATTTCCCCAATTTTGATAGCCTCAACGAATGGCTTACCCACATCAGACATCATGTTCTGGAAGCAATCAGCCTCTTGGGCCTGCAGAAAGATCGTGACCATTTCAATTTCGTCCACGGGAGGCTTTACCCTGGCAGCTTTCTCAAGCCATTTGACGGCATATTTGCGAAAGCTTTCCGCAATTTTCTTTTTCAAATTGGACAAAGAGTTTCTGTCGTGTGACGAACCGGCCGATCGTCTTAAGAATTAACGCCCCGATCCCCTATTAACTACTTCCCCTAAGTTCATTTCTACTATTTTGGTTTGTCGGGATGTTCAGTGTTGAGTTTCGGAGAGTTTTGGGACACTTAGTCCCTAAATGAGAGCTTAAGTGTTGAAAAGTGGTCCGTAGTCAGAACAGTGTAAAGACAACCTCGGAATGGAAATATGATGGTTTCGTTAGCTCCGTTAGGCGATTTCGAGGTTGGGAGCGTGTTCGGAATGTATTTGGAAGTCCGTAGTTCTTTTAGGCTTGAAATACCAAAGTTTGAATTTTTGAAGTTTCCGGTCCGATAGTAAAATTTTGATCCGAGGGTTAGAATGAAATTCTGGAAGTTGTAGTAGCTCCGTCATGTCATTTGGACGTGTGCACAAAATTTTAGGTCATTCGGACGTGTTTTGATTAGGTTTTTGATCGAAAGCGTATTTTGATGAAATTTGAAGTTCTTAGGCCCAAATCCTTGTCTAATTCGAGTTTCCGGCGATGTTTTAGGTGGTTTAAGAATTAGTACAAGTTTTAACGAGGACGTAGGTGTTATTGTTGCTTTTGGTTGGGGTCCCGGGGGCCTCGGGATGAATTCGGATGGTTGACGGAAGGTTTTGAAGTTGAAAAGTTGCTGAAGGCTGCTGGTACCTGTCATAACCGCACCTGCGGTTTGGGTTCCGCAGGTGCGGAGCCGCAGAAGCGGCCTGGTCATCGCAGGGGTAAAATTTGGGCTCCCTCAGCTTTTTGTAGGTGCGAAAGTTCAACCGCGATAAATTTCAACCGCAGATGCGGTTACGCACCTACAAGACTTTCATCGCAGATGCGACTCTGGGCTATTAGTTGGAAACTGCAGAAGCGGTATATTCTCCACAGAAGCGGAATCCGCAGGTGCTGTATGAGACCGTAGAAGCAAAACTTGACAAAAAGGAAAAAGTCACAGAAGCGGCACTTGGTCCACAGAAGCGGGACCGCAGATGCGGAAATCACTATTATGAAATATGAAATTCGAGGGTTTAGTTTCAAAGGTTGGAAAAATCAAATTTGAGCTCGGGAGAGGGCGATTCTGATTGGGTTTTGAAGAGGAGTTCATTGAGTAATATTTTTCTAATCCCTTCTAGTTATATTCCATCATTATGTAGTTAAATCCATCATTTAAATTCGAATTGCGGACCAAAAATTGGGAAAATTGGAAGAAACTTCATAGACTAAATTGTTGCATTTTGAGTGGGTGTTTGACCTTCTATTTGGGAGATTTTTATATGATTAGACTCGTTAGACTACGAGAGTTCTAAAAATATGATAAGTTTTCGATTCCAAGGCATTGGCCTAAGGGGAATTTTGGTCATTTTACCTAAATTCGCGTCCTAGATTTAAATTAAATAGTAGAATCAGTTGTTTGCGATGTTATTTATGATATGTAATTGAATTGAATAGATTTGGGCCATTTGGAGTTGGATACTCGTGGCAAAGGAGTGGTTTCTAGTTGATTTTTGTGCTGGTTTGAGGTAAGTGGCTTGTCTAACCTTGTGTGAGGGACCTCTTCCCCTTAGGACATGATATTTGATATATGAAAGCCTCGTACGTGAGGTGACGAGCGCTTACTTGGACTAATTATTGGAAATCCGTGTTTACTTGAGGTATTTAAATTGAGTTTTTCATACTTATCTGTTTATTTTAAATAGTAAGTTTATCCTATGCTAGTTTAGGGAAGCATGTTTATTTGACTTACTTGCCTAAGTGCTTAAACTACCTTGTTTGTACTACGTGAAGCATGTTAGGCTAGGATTTTCTATTACTTGTTCTGAGTTTTGCATTTATCCTAATGTTTTGGGATGTTATTGTGTGTTTTAAATTGGGACTACGGGACGGTATCCCGGGAGATCCCCCTGTACTTTTTATGTTCTGTACTGAGGGTGCGGGATACCAAGAGATCCCTGGCACATGTAAATGTAAGTTTTGAGGATACCAAGAGATCCTAGGGATACCAAGAGATCCCTGGCACATGTAAATGTAAGTTTTGAGGATACCAAGAGATCCTCGGGATACCAAGAGATCCCTGGCACATGTAAATGTAAGTTTTGAGGATACCAAGAGATCCTCGGGATACCAAGAGATCCCTGGCACATGTAAATGTAATTGTTGAGGATACCAAGAGATCCCTCATGTATATGATGAGGATACCAAGAGATCCTCGCGATACCAAGAGATCCTCGGGATACCAAGAGATCCTTCGTGTATATGATGAGGATACTAAGAGATCCTCGGGATACCAAGAGATCCCCGGCTATTATTTCCTGTTGTGAGCAGTATTCCTTATATTGTTTTGTTTCCTTATGTGTTCCTTATTTATCCTGTTTAGATTCTCGCTGTAGACTTTATCTATACTATTTTCCTTATCCTATCATATATTATGTTTATCTCAGTAGGGCCCTGATCTTCCTCGTCACTACCCAACCGAGGTTAGGTTTGACACTTACTGAGTACCACTATGGTGTACTCATGCCCTTTCTGTGCATGTTTTTCATGTGTAGATCCAGGTAGCTCTACCCAGACGTATCATCCTCGAGGCGGATAGATCTAGTAGAGATTTCGAGGTACATCTGCCGCGTACGCAGACCTGGAGTATCTTTATTATTCTAGCTTTAGCAGTTAGTTTTCTCCATTTCATACTGTTCGTTTTAGACATTCTGGAGTTAGAGCCATGTATTTACTTTCCGTTAGCCTGTGTTCCCGTGAGTTTTTGGGTTTTGGGATGATGTTGTAGACTTCCGCATTATTGAGTAATATATGTCGAGTGGCATCCTTTATATATAGTTTTCTTTTAATTATTTATTTTTAAATAATTTATTCCACAAGTTATGTTGTTGTTCCGCAAATGTTAGGCTTACCTAGCTATAGGAACTAGGTGTCATCACGACATGTTCACAGAGGGCGAGTTGGGGTCATGATATGTCGGGAGCGATGTCCACATTATATTGGAACTGGCGGACAAAATCTCGGGCCATATTGTCCCACATGTGCCAATGAGTAACTTCTTGATCCGTATACCACTCAGAAGCAATTCCGGTGAGGCTTTTCCTAAAATAGGCCGATAACAACTCCTCTTTTCCACCAACACCTCTTAACTGGTTACAATATCATTTCAGGTGAGAGACCGGGTCTCCGTGCCCATCGTACTTTTTAAATTTTGGCATCTTGAAGCCAGCAGTCAAGTGGACATGGGGAAACATACAGAGGTTAGAGTATGAGACACTCTTTTGGTCACTCAGACCTTGCATGTTTTTCAGGCTTTGTTCTAGGCTCTTCATCTTCTGAGCCATTTCCTCTTGCTCGGGATTTTTAACAACCTTTTCTTGCTCCACTGAGAGATCATATTGCGGAGGTTGAGTTAAAGAGTACGGGGTCGCGTATGTTATTTATGATTGAAGTTGTGGACCGTGAAAGGGGAACATTGGAGGCTCAACATACGCCAGTGGTAAAGTTGGTTGTGCTCTGGTGCAGACTGGTGCTGCAGGGAATAATATTGGAGGTTCCCTGGAAACTGGCGCCTGGGGCGAACCACAGAAGGCATGCCAGGAACATTGGACAACATTGGAGGGTGCCCGCACGGGATGAGCAGGTTGAGTACAGGGCCGTTGGTAACCTCACCTGACCTGGGGATCAATTCAGGGAACCCAGGAGTTGCACTTAACGGTTCCTTACCATTAGACCAGGTGTCTTATATTTTCAATATGTGGCGATGCAACATCTTATTCTTTCAGCAGCTGCTGATTATAGCTGCAGAATAGTTGATGTCGGGCTATCCTTAGGATCAGTGACTAGTAGATTGCTTGCAGAGGCCATCTGTGCCTTTGGATCTTGTGAGGGGTGGCTAGACTACCAACAAAACCAACCAACAAAATTTGGCTATTTTACACACCCAACAACCTTGTTAGTTTTGAGACGCTTAAAAGATAGGAAATCATATGTTTGGATGTGATGCACGTAAACAGTTAAACGTTTCTACCATGTGTTTGAACGGTTGTATGTTTCATCTCGGCCTTAACTAACTCTCTTAGTATGTACCTCTTTTCTTTTATTTTTTTGCTTCTCTTTAATCACTCTTGATTTTTTTTTTTATTTTGTTTCTGCCGCTCTTTTATTTTGGCCTTCTCTTTTTTTCTCTTGTTTTTTTTTTTGTCACTCTTTTTTTTCACTTTTTCTTTCTTTTTTCACTCATTTTTTTTCTCTTTTTTTTTCAGAATATTTTTCTTTCAGTTTATTTATGACTATGATCGAATCATATGGGGATTGCCTAAGTATCATAACTCCGCATGAATCAGATCTTGCGTAATTCGGGAAGATCGAGAATGGAGTAAATAAACTAACTCTTTTTTTTGTTTACTTTTTATAAAACTCAGACCATGAAAGATTTAAGAAAAAGAAATTTTTTTTTTTTGAATTTGCGAAAGAAATTCTTTAAAAGAAGAAAAGAAATATTTTTGTATTTTTTTGATTTTTTGATTTTTTTGATTTTGATTTTATTTTTATTTTTGAAAGAAAGACTTCTATAATTTTTTTTTTATTTGAACTTTGAGAATTTCAAAGTAAAAGGAAAATATCTTTGTTTGAATTTTCATTTGTTTTTTCTTTTTCTAAAGAAGAAAGAAAAAATATTTTTTTTTTTCATTTTGGATGTTGCCTCTAAATTTTTGAAAGAGGGACTTTTAAGAAAATATTTTGAATTTTTGAGATTTTTGTTTATTTACAAAAAGTACTTTTAAAGAAAAGCAAAAATATTTTTGGACTTGAATTTTTCAATTTTTTTTGTTGTTGACATTTTCGGAAGAAATACTTTTAAAGAAGGAGAAAAAAATTTCCTTTTTTGGATTCTTCTTTGTTCTTTTTGTTTTGTTTTTTTTTTAATTTTTGGAAAAACACTTCAAAATAAAGGAAACTCGTATTTCGAATTTTTATTCTTTTTGATTTTTCTTTTATTCCTTTTTCTATATGAAAGACTTCAGAAAGAAGGAAACTATTTTTGAGTTTAAAAACTTCTTCTTCTTTTTTTTGAATTTTTTAAGGAAATATTTCTAAAGAAATAACTGAAAGAAAATATTTTTAGACTTTTTTGAAAATTGGGGTCGGAACTGATGGGGTTTGCCTACATATCTCACATTCGGTGAAAATCAGACCTGCGTAGTTCGGGTCAATTTTGACGGAACAAGGAAACTTCGCACTTGCGAATTTTGGCTCATTTTGAAATGACTTTCTTTTTCTCTTTTTTTTTCGTAACTTCGGCAGAGTTTTAGGATTTTCCAAATACATACCTCTCACTCTTTTTCTTTTTCTTCTTTCTCTTTTTTTAAATTTATTTTCTTTCCCTATTCTAGGAGCCGGTCAACATGCAAGCTGAAACAAACAGATGCACAAGTAGCACGTAAGATGCATCAGGATGGTCTTTTTAAGTTGGGTATACCTGTCCTAGACGGACCCAACCCTTGTGTTGAGTCCCCAAAGTCAAATGCACGTGATGAAAACAAGCGTTCCTACTAGGGATCCGACATGAGGTTATCCCAACCCCTGTGTTGAGTCCCCAAAGTCAAATGCACGTGATGAAAACAAGCGTTCCTACTAGGGATCCGATATGAGGTTATGTTATTTTAGGTTTAAAAACCTGGGTGTATTATTCTAGACCTGGCTTACCCAAGCGGACAACTCGAGCCGAGGGGGGACAACGTATCAGAAATACAGAAGATTCACCGGTGCAACTTGTCCGAACCTCATTTTAAAATTGGGATATGACTCTAACAGAAATGAAGTCACACAAAGTGCACACTTACCAGATGATTCAGAAAACTCAGGGAGAACAGGGTTTTGTAACAGTTTTTTACACAGTTCAATCAATATCAAAGGGGTAAAAAGCAGCAGTTAGCACATTAGGTTCAAAATATGTAAAAATCAGATAATAAATAAAGGCAAGTATAACAGTTATTCTAAGCTCGAATTCTTGAACCTTAAACCAAAATTTCTGGGTTCTTATCCCTAGCAGAGGCGTCAAAGCTGTCACACCTCCTTTTTTACCACCCGAGGGGGATATAAGGAAATTTTTTCAATTAAAGTGACATAAATCGAAATGTGATTATTTTATTTAATTTAATCAGAGTCACCACTTTGAATAGTTTATTTGGTGCCCAAGTCACCGGTTTATTTTAAAATTCCAAATCGAGGAAATTTTGACTATACTTTATAAGTCTACGAACCAAAAATTCTAGATAAGGAATTTTGTTAACTCGGGAGAAGATATTAGGCATTTTCGGGTTCCGTGGTTCTAGCACGGTCGCTTAACTATCAATATTGATCTAATTATCTGATTAATACATGTTTTAAACCTAGTGCATTTTAACTTTATAACCGCTTTTTAGGATTTATGGAATTATTTCTTGAACAAGTTACCATTGTCGTACACTTGCCATTTTGGAATACATCACAAACCACGCTACATGAAATATGCCCGTGATTCGAAATATGTTTATTTTATTATTATTCGAAGTTGTTATGATCCGGTCACATGAAATTGACAATGGGTGGCTTGCTTCAGCGGATGGATATTAGTGGGAGTGGATCACTATGGACTTTGTGGTAGGACTTCCATGGATTTTGAAGAAGTTCGACACTATTTGTGTGATTTTGGATCGACTGACCAAGTCCGCGCACTTCATTCCTATTTGTACTACTTATTCCTCTGAGCAGTTAGTGTCGATGTCCCTTTTTTTCCACGAAATCGGGTTTATATATTTGGGAGGACAACTCGTTCTTTTTTGGAAATTGAGTTTTGGAATTGAAGAGTCGCCACCTAATGAATAAGTGCATTAGGACACTATGAAACACTTTGATTTAGAAAACTAGAGATTGGGTAAGGGCTCGAAATTATCCCGAGGGGAAGGTGTTAAACACCCCTCGAGATCCACTAGTGTGGTTCCCGACCATACTATAATTGTGACTTTAAGTGCAAACAACAAGTAGACAAGTAAGAGTTACAAATATAAGGGTGGGGGTTTTCACATAATTATTGTAAGTAATTGCAGTTAAAAGAAGCTGAAATTTGAGAGAAAAGCAGTTTTAAAATTTTGAATAAATGAGTAAAAAAAAAAGGGAATTTTCACATAATTGTTGCAAGTAATTGAAGTTAAAAGTAGTTAAAGAAGTTGAAATTTGAGAAAAACAGTTTGAAATTCTGAATAAAATATACAAGTAAGGGATGGGGTCCTAAGTTTATACATAATATGGATCACCTTACACAACAGTCGGTAATCAGTTATACACGTGGTTTTATCGCGTGGTCATCATATTCATATCTACCATTTCCCACCCCATTAACGTATTAAATACGGAATAGTCTCGTTTTACTTATTGCATGCTATTACCTGCCTCCATCCTATCAGGCCCAGAGGTATTTGGGACTACTAATCCTAAAGGGAAGGGGTGTGAGGTTTTATAGTTTCAAATGATAAAATTCTAAAACGACAATCAAAACACATATGTAACAAATATGGGGGAGAAACACATAACAGATATAAAGGCTCAAACAAACCTCCTTAAATAAAGAGAAGCATATAGTTTTTAGCATGTCTTACATGTACTGATTCGAGTCTGATTAAACTTAAGAGTTGTGGCAGACTGATCTATTACATATTTCATATAAGAAGCCCGAATCAGGCCTGCCTGCTGGTTGTAGTTAATAAAATCTGATTCAATTTACAAGTTACCTTATGGCTTGCCTAAGTGTTAAACGAAAACCTATAGGCATGATATCTATTAGTTTCAGAAAAGAAGTATACTGATTATAAGGGAAAGAAATTGTCAATTAGAGGAATATAAATTCTACAGTCGTTATTGTTACTACTGATTTTAGACTTATAAGTGAATGGATGATTCAGATTTAGTTGATAGTTCCTATAGGCATGCTTTCTAGGCGTTACTGATTTAAAACATTTTTTTACAATCTAAACAAGAGTCAGAAGTCCTATAGACATGGTATCTAAAATGTTGTTAATTATTTAAACATATAAACAGGTTTGCCTAGTGACAGATGCAGATGCAAAATTCAGGAAGTTCTATAGGCATATTATCTATAAGATATACAACATTTTAGAAATGACTTATAGACATGGTCTCTATATAATGCAGACGTGCAGAAACCTATAGACATGGTCTCTATATGAGATGCATGTGAGCACGTGATTTTTGCCCTAAGCAAATTATTCCTAAAAATCCAAACAAAATGATTTTTTTAATTTTATTGATATTTGTGGCATTTTTGTGTTAATTAGTTGCATAATAATTCATATTAAAAAATACAAAAATATTCATATGCATTAGGATTTTTAATTTTTATAATTTTAGTATTAATTTATTTTTAAACAAATTAATAGAAAATCAAAAATAGCATTTTTAGTATTTTAATTGAAAATTACTACATGTTGAATAAATTTTAAAAATTAATTAGTTTAACAATTTAATAAAATCAGAAAATAAATACAAAAATACAAAAGAAAAAGAAAATACAATACAAAAATACAAAATAATAAGATTTGGGCTAAAAAATCGGAATAATTACTAGCCCAAAATCAGGAAATGCCCAGGCCCAAAAAGAATTTTACCCGGTCTGCCCATGAAGTCCAAATGACCCCGTTTAATCACATTTGATTCAGACCGTTGAAATTAATGATCCAACGGTCACATAACACAGACCACTGATAAGTAAAACGACACCGTATTGTAACTTCAATCTAGGCCATTCATTTGATTGATCTAACGGACTAGGTTGCATTTTCATTAAAATCAAACGCTGTCATTTCAGGGCTCAATGAATCTGAGCCGTTAATCTATGTGATCCAACGGTTCAAGATCATCAATGGTCTTTTAATATATCAGATATACATACAACTCTAAAATCAATCTTCTCCTTCCGTCTAACCCTAGCCGCCCCTATGTCCTCTCCAGTCCCCGCCGGAACCCTACCGGCGGGAGACGGCACCTGCGCCAACCACCACCCAAATAACACCCTAGAACCGCCATGAACTCCTGATCCCACCCCTCCACTTCTTTTCCCTCGAATCCTTTCCGTTCACCTCGAATATCCCAAATATTGTCGCCGGAACCCTAACTCCGGCGAACACTAGTTTGTCCAAATAAGCCCAAAATCACACTGTGACATCCCCTAATCCTCCTCAACCTATTTCTAAGAGTCTTGAGTCCTAAAAATCACTGAAATAATTCAAAACATCAAAGTTAAGGTCTGCCGACGACCAAAGTTCAAGAAAATGACCATAAGATATCCTGGGTGCTGGAATTTGATTACTAAAAGAAAAAGAAGAAAAAATAAAGGCAAAAGAAGACTGCCTGAACAAACGAAAAAACAATGAAAGCTAAGTTCTGCATTTATTTATTTTTTCTTTGCTTGCATGTGTTCTAATTGTTCTTATTATTTGTTGTTTTTAGCTTTGTTCGTTAACTAAGGTTATTGATTCTTGATCAGTAGCAATGTAATTTTTGGATATTAGTCTTAGGGTTAAAATAGATTCTGATTTCTCGTATAATTAGATTTTTAAAATGCTTTTAGTTGTTTATTTCATATGTTTCTGAAATTAGTTAATTGTTTGTTTGTGAATTTTGATTTGTAACTTTTGAATAGTTATTAGATTGGTTATAGCTGTTAGATAATTTGTATTTGATTAATGTTGATTTAGATCAATTGAACCTTGATTCTGAAATTAAAAGGGTAAAAGGGGTAAAAGGCATTAGGTCACTTGGTAAATAAGATATGGATTCAGGGGTAGTTTTGGGTACAATAAAAGGTTTAAGGGTAATAAGCCTTAGGAAGTGGGGGTAATCCGGGTAGAGAAAAATGGTAATAAGGTAGATTCCTAAATGAGGTAGGGGTAAGTAAGGAAATATACTAGGATAGAAGATTCTAGATAGGGCAATTGGTACAATTCTTAACAAATGAAGGGTATCTAGTCGAATAACTTATAAAAATAAGGACAAAATTGAAATAAAAGAGGGACTACTTTGTAATTAACAAAGTTGAATTTTCCTCCCTTTTTAAATCTATAAATAGGCACCCATATGCCTCATTGAATAAGTTTGGCAATCTGAAATCTCCCTGAAACATTTCTGCAATTCTAGATCTTTACTTTCGAAAATTCACCATTTCCAAAACTCAAAAAATACCAAAAACAATAGAAAAGTTCAAAAATTCCACTATTTCATGAGTTCTCAAATCAATTTGAAGGTTGTTTGGTTCTGATTGTCAAGTGTTGTTGAAATTGCATTGCGTTAGTCAAAGTGCTTGGTTTTCTGTTGATTTGTAATTTCTGTGGTTAAAATCTGAAGTTGATTGAGGCTGTGGTTGAATTGTTGTTGAATTTCTGTTGCTGATTCTTGTTACTATACAGATTGACCTAGAATCTCGTCAATTTCAGTCATTTTCCAGGTACACAGTTGTTTCTATTGCTGTATTTCAAGCTTTGAGCAATGAAAATGAGAATCTGATTGTTATTCTGAAGCTTAGTTGATAAACGAGTTGTAATCTAATTAGATTGTTTAGATGCAGTGGTTATATGTATTCATTAGGATTAATTGAACTTGTATTGGACTATAAATATCGGACTGTTTACTTTTATATTAGATTAGAGATGATATTGGATTTGTAATAGTACTCTAATAGAATTTTAGAATCTAGTGAATCTAGTGGATTTAAAATAGTTCGAACAGTTAGTCTATAAATAAATCTGGAAGCAGGTTACTGATTCCAGTATACCTTGATTAGATTAGTTTAACTTTGATTGAAGAAGTTAATAATTAAAGTAGCAATTTCAGATGTTTGTTCAGTGATAATAACGTTTTCAGTAGTTCAATTTATGTCTGTTTTGATTTTTTAACTATGTTTTGGTTAGATCCTATTTCGCTAATGTTTAGAATTTACAAATAAATAGATAAACAAATGAATAAGAACACGAAAATTTAAAGGCTGCTTCGTTAATTTCTGCAATATCACTGAATACACTTAGAGTAATTTAAAAAGTCAATTCATCATATTTCAATCAGTATTTGTGTTAAGTTTCAGATTAGTGTAAGGCCTATTGGCCTGATATGATTTTGGGCTTTGATTCACCTAACACAAGCCCGTGACAATAATCAGCTTGACATGTGAAGGCTTAGGCTTGTCCAAGGCCTGTTTTCTATAGACTTTTTAACAACGCATGAATATTGGGCCTATTAAAATTTAAAATTGAAGATTGTTACAATAATAAAATGTTCGAATTAATTTGGGTTCTTTGATTTGAGTTAATGATAGAAACCAATAAGGAATATAGTTTCTTTAGGATTGCCCTTTAATAATATAAATGAGATGAGCCTTGCCACAATTAAAGAATAAAATTGCAGGGCCCTCAATAAATGATCAATTCAAAAATACTTAGAATTGGAAGGACCGTTTAGCGAATTTCACGGTCTTTCCCAAAGTTAAACAAAGTTAGATGCGTTAGTCACGATTGATAATAATATTACTTTCCTAAATACGGGTGTACATTTATGTGACCGAAATCGAAATCTCAACGAAGTCGAAATGTGTTAAAAGCCCTGGGCGTACTGGTACGGCGTGATTCGAGATGCGTTTTCACAACGTTGTAATTCTTGTAAAAATAATTAATAATAAAAAAATAAAAGTGGGTTATTAAAAAAAGGCACGTAAGAATAGAACATATATGGAAATCAGATAAAATTAAATACGACAGTTGAGCGACCGTACTAGAACCACAGAATCTGAGAATGCCTAACACTTTCTCCCTGGTTAACAAAATTCCTTATCCGAATTTCTGGTTCGCGGACTGTTAACAGAGTCAAAATTTCCTCGGTTCGGGATGCAACCGGTGACTTGGGACACCATTAATCTCCCAAGTGGAGACTCTGAATAAATAATAATAAATCATGTTCCAACTGTCTATTAAGTGGAAAAACTCCTCTATTACGCCCTTCACGGGGTGTATTAAAAATCGTAGAAAATAAGGTGTGACAATGCAAACGTGCAGAAACCTATAAACATGGTCTCTATACGAGATGCAAAAGTGCAGAAACCTATAGACATGGTCTCTATATGAAATGCAAATGTGCAGAAATCTATAGACATGGTCTCTATAGAAATGCAGAAGTGAAAGCTGAAAACAGGATACATGAGTGCGGAAGTGTAAATATTCCCTATGAACATGATGTCTACCCCTTTGCATGCATGATTGACCCTCCCCTTTTCACTACTAGCCCTAATATTTATTACATGTTATTACAACCCAGAATGAATAAGAAAAAGTAAAATTACATCAAAGAACTAAAAATTTACAATCAAGGAGATCCTGATTCAAACTTCCTGTTGAAACATGAAGTAAACCAACTCCAAAGACCAGATTCCAAAGCCTTTCTCTTATTCGGGATGTGTTAGAGTTCCCTAAGAGTTTCAAATGGACTCCGGGCAGTGCTCACACCCAAATATATTGCAGAATTGAATCATAGTGCAGTGCGGAAGGGCCAGCCCTCAAGCGTTTAAGTTTAGAGGGAACTCAAGGTCCCAAAGCAAGGCTCACAGGAGGGGGGCAAAACTTACAGGCTAAGAGAGAATGTAAGTGTAGAGAGGGATTCTGAGAGGAAGCAAAGACAAGCTAATGGTCATACCTAGTAATTAGAAGTGCTGGAGCACCCCACCAGCCTATTAGGCCACATTGTTTGGGAGTCAGGATCCCCATAAGGGATCAAGTCCAAACATGAGCAACAACTTGCATGTTTCCATGTTCTAAACTTTAACTCAAAGCACATAGAGGGGAACAGGGGTGCAAGGATTCACAGCAGAAACAAATTCAAAGAAATAATCATGCTAAATAACATTGAATGTAGACAACAAAGCAAACGTGGATGTAAAGTCTGTAAATAAACACATTGGGGTGAGCCTGAAACCAAAACTAGAACATACCGGTTTTAAAGAAACAAGAAAAGGAATCAATAGTCTTGTAAGCCAAAATGCTAGCAAATAGTTAGAACGCTATGAGTTTAGAAGAGAACTATGAGATTATAAGTTCCTGAAGTGTGTAATGTGTTGTTTTGAAAGTGCAGAAGGGTCGTGCCCTTTTATAGTGTAGAAAAC
>MU784263.1:5157-25531 GCA_026770625.1 Nicotiana glauca | reverse complement strand
GGGGGAGGGAGGGGTAAATACATAGAGGTATATTTAAGGAAAAAGTCTTGATAGTACATGACTGCACAATTTAAGGAAAGGAAATAATTTGACAGCCAATAAATCACAAGGTCTGAATTTGGTATGAATGAATCTAGTCAGAGAAAGTGAAGAAAGGTTTTACTTAAGAAAAATCAGTATCAACCAATTAAACCGGAAAAAAGGATTCTGAATCAATCATAAGTTGGAAAACCTTTTTGAAGAAAGATTCCTCACACATATAAAAGCATACAGACACGCTTAAACATAAAGAACTAGCATGCCAATTAGTAGAAGAGTCTAGCATAGAAGAAATTTAAAAAGTTCAGAATTGTACACAAACAAAGATGTTCAAACTTAGTTCATAGACTCAGAAATTAGTCCGAAAGAGTTAATGGTTCTCAAGCAGAACCCTAATTCAACCATATGACCAAACTCGGAGGAACTCGTCAAATTCTAGGGTTTTCGACTCGAGTCAAATACATTGATTAGGAGGCAACAAGCTCATAGATTTTTTTCAAAATCTCATGAGAAGACAAGCAAATACAACAGAAAATTTAAAACAAACAGAGTGAAGAAACTAACTCGAAGCACAAATAAGAGAACAACATGGTAGTAGAAGAAACATGTTTAAGAAAAACCTTTTAGAAGGGACTTAAATAGGGTTCGGTAGAAGAGAAAACAATAACACTTAAGAACACAATAGAAGATATAGCAGAAGAAAGTACTTTTCAGAAGGGACTTAGCCAAGGTTCAGAAGAGAAAAAGATAGTATAACACTTAAGAAAACACTAGTGAAAAATACGTTTAAAGAGGTCTTTTAGAAGAACTCAAGCAAAGTTCAGTAGAAGGCAAACAAATACTTAAGAACTCAGTAGGAAATACATACAGTAGAAGAACACAAAAATAACAGAAAAGTATAACAAAAGAACACGGCAAGATAAACATGTGAGCATGGTATCACAGTAGAAAAACAAAGCACAGAAGGACATGCATAGTAGAGAGAAAGCATAAGAAAGCAGTAAAAGCAAATGCGTGACAAATACACACAAATAAAGGAAAAGAAAAGTCGGAGAAACATTTTGAACCTTTCAAAAAACCCTAAATCAAAGAGAAGTGATTTTGAAAAGATAATTTTGAAAGAAAAATTGGGGCAATTGTTTAAAAACCCAAGTAGAGCACATATATGTGACAGATCTAAGAAAAATCGAAGAGAACCTTGAGTAGTCAGGGTTTTAGAAGAACCCTAGAATGGCAAAGGCCTGGAAAAAGGTTTGATTTGAGTCGGATAAGTGAGAACCAGGCTCAAAACACCATTGTGCGCCGGAGCTAGGTCAGAGATGGCCATAGAGTCTTGAATCAACAAAGATCTGAACGGACACCATCGAGGTCAGACTTCGAACCTACGGATACCAAATGTTTAAGAGCATAGGGAGATGAGTTTAACCCAACCATGGCCTGAGAGTCCATGGATTCTGGTGAGATTGAGGTTGAAGATTATGAGAGAGGCTAGGGTTTCGAGAGAGTTTGAGAGGAGATGGATTTCAGAGGCGGATGATAGGAGAGAATGAGAGAATTAGGGTAGTCTTTGGGGATTAAAAAGGCAAGGAATGATTGTGGCCATTGATAAAAATGATCAACGGCCTGGATTAGAAGAAAGAGCTGGGCGGCTTAAATTGGTTGGTTTAGAGACGGGTCGGATTGAAATTGGGTCGGTCCGTTAGAGGTTTGAAATTGGGTCAATTAGGGGGATCAATTTGGGCCATAATTGAAACAAAATGAGACCAGATTTTAAATAGCCAATTTTCCCTTTTTAATTTATAAAAATATTAAAAATTATTTCTAAAACAAATTAAAAGTACTGGATCAGTTAACAATATACAAATATTAAATTAAAAATACTAGAACTAATTTCATAATTATAAAATGCTGTTAATTCTTAAAATAGGCTAAAATTATAATTATATTCAATTTAGCTTTTAAAATACCAAATAAATTTATAAAAATGCATAAAAATTACCCTAGCTATATTTGGGTATAAATATGAGAATAAAATAGTTTTGAGAATAATTATTGGTTTTTGTACTGCTAAAATGGATAATAAATTGATTTAAAAATCCTTTAAAAATTAGAAAAAATACTAAAATACTTGGGCATACTTATACATGCTATTTTGAAAGTATTTTCATTTAAAAATACATAGGGAAAAATTTGGTATCAACAGCTGCCCCTCTTTACCCGGGAAGGATGAAAGAGTTGTTGGGTAAAGATATGATGGCCAATTTGACCGAACTAAACGGTTTGAAGAATTTGACCGTACTCTGGTTCCTAAGATGCCTGCATATCCCTGATCTTTTAGGAATCAGGCCATATGTAGTTCAGGATCCGTCGACAGAGTATGCCGATGAATATCTTTCAAGAACGGATGCGATATTTAGGTTGGGATGGGTGGTTAAGAGTCTAATAGGGCTGCGGGAACCAGAGCGGGATCGCTTCTGCTGAGATGGTTGTTGCTTGCTGGTTTACCCGCAGATAAGCAATACGCGCATATATTGTGTATAAATTTAAACATGATGCAAGTTCCCGTTGGACCGGTAATGCTATCTTTGGGCGGTTAGGATGACGTCCTTAGACCATGATGTACTGGGCCATGAAACATATAATAAAGGATTCGCAGGCTATAAAATGATGCTCTCGGGCTATGAGAATGATGCCTCCGAGCGATGATGCCTTTGAATAATGATATACAAGAGACAAAAGGGGTCCTCAGGCCATGGCATGGCGTTCTCGGGCTATGAAGATGGTGCCTCCAAATAATGACACCTTCGGACAGTTTGGCAATCTTTCAGCCCATGCAATGCGATAGGTGGCGATCTTTTAGCCTATGAGCGTAAATAAAGTGGAGATATTTCAGCCGATGCAAGACATAAATAAAAGTGGCGATATTTCAGCCGATGTAGGACATAAATAAATGTGGCGATCTTTCAGCCACGCAAGATGCAGATGAAGGTGGCGATATTTTAGCCGATGCAGATGGAGAAAGGGCTTAGTCTCAGAAGGCAGAATGGTAGCCTTATGCAATGCAAGAAATGAAGATGGAGATAGAGGTTAGTCTCGGAAGGCAGGATGGTAGCCTTATGCAATGCAAGAGATGCAGGTGGAGATAGAGCTTAGTCTCGGAAGGTAGAATGGTAGCCTTATACAATGCAAGAAATGCAGATGGAGGTAGAGCTTAACCTCGAAAGGCAGAATGGTAGCCTTATGCAATGCAAAAAATGCAGATGGAAGTAGAGTTTAACCTCAGAAGGAACAATGGTAACCTTATGCAATGCAAAGAACGCAGATAGAGGTAGAGATTAACCTTGGAAGGTAGAATGGTAGCCTTATGCAATGCATGAAATGCAGATGGAGGTAGAGCTTAACCTCGAAAGGCAGAATGGTAGCCTTATGCAATGCAAGGAATGTAGATAGAGGTAGAGATTAACCTCGGAAGGCAGAATGGTAGCCTTATGCAAGAGATGAAAGACGAATAGTAATAACAATTCTTAGCTGATAGCTGATAGCTGGTAGCTGATTATGATACTGCGAATGTTGGGGATATTGTATGCGGATGGCAAATATGAATAGGTACGATGGTTCTGAGGGTTGTATTCCTAAATTGTATGAGCGTATAATACATGATTTTGCAACTTGGGTGCCTGCATCCAAAGAAAAATCATGAGTTTTGTAAAGGGGAGAGGTTAGTTCGTGTCAGCGCCGACTTTGCTTGCCATGTTCATCTCTCATATGATGATACAGTGTGTATCATAGGTGTAGCATTGATGAACCGAGCAATTTTGATAATAAACATGCATGAGTTTGTAATGATACGACATATGTCTATATTTAAGAAATAGTTTTTAGATGAACAGATGATTGTGACATGGTTCAAGACATTACAACCTCTCTCACTTCGGAATTTTGAGGTTCCTCCTCAAAATTCTTCCCCACTTTAATGGTTGATACTTCTGACGGCTGCTTGCGATGATCGACTGAAGTTACTTCAAGATTTTGAGGGTCCTCCTTAAAATTCTGCCACAGTTTCCAATTGTGGGGAAAATGAAATTTTATTGAATTATGATCGAACCCATAAGGTTGCCTACGTATCCCCTCTTAAACGGGAATCAGGCCAGACGTAGTTCAAATTACATCATATAGGAAAATATAAGATTACACATAGTAACGTTTGACTGCATCTGAATTGATTGGTTTAGGCCAAACTTCTCTGTCTATTCCTGCAAGTATAAAGGCTCTTCCTGTCTGAACCCGATGAACCATGTATGGACCCTGCCAGTTGGGAGAGAACTTCCCTTTGGCTTTATCTTGATGTGGAAAACTCTTCTTTAACACCAGCTGCCCCGGTGTGAGCCTTGATTTGATTCTCTTGTTGAAAGCTCTGGACATTTTGTTCTGATAAAGCTGACCATGGCAAACTGCATTCATTCTTTTCTCATCTATAAGAGCTAACTGCTCGTAACGACTCTTCACCCATTCTGCATCGTCGAGTTCTGCTTCCTGTATGACCCTTAGGGAGGGAATTTCTACCTTGGCCGGAATGACCGCTTCTGTACCGTAAACCAGCATGTATGGAGTTGCCCAGTTGATGTGCGAACTGTGGTGCGGTACCCCAACAAAGCAAATGATAGCTTCACATGCCATTATTTATGCTTTTCTATCATCTTCCTTAGTATCTTCTTGATATTTTTATTGGCAGCTTCCACGACTCCATTTATCTGAGGTCTGTAAGCTGTGGAGTTCTTGTGTTTGATCTTGAAGGTTTCATACATAGCCTTCATCAAGTCGTTGTTGAGGTTGGAACCATTGTCAGTACTGATTGATTCTGGAATCTTGAATCGACAAACGATACGGTCACGGACGAAGTCTGCCACGACTTTCTTAGTCACTACTCTATAAGATGCTGCTTCTACCCATTTGGTGAAATAGTCAATTGCTACTAGGATAAACCTATGCCCGTTTGATGCGGAAGGTTCGATTGGTCCGATACATCCATTCCCCATGCGGCGAACGACCATGGCGAACTTGTTGCATTAAGCTTATTTGGAGGCACCCTTACCATGTTGGCATGTATCTAACAGCGGTGGCACTTTCGGACATACTGGATGCAGTCCATCTCCATAGTCATCCAAAAATAACCTGCCTGGAGTATCTTCTTGGCTAAGACAAAATCGCTCATATATGGTCCACAGGTCCCGACATGGATTTCTTCTGGTAGTCTGGATGCTTCTTTTACGTCGACACACCTTACTAATCCCAAATACAAAGTCCTCCTATTCTGGATTCCTCTCCTATGAAAGAAGTTTTTAGACAGTCTCCGAAGTGTGCGCTTCTGAGTAGCATTTGAGAGTTAGGGATATTCTCCTTTTGCCAAATATTCCTTGATATCATGAACCCAATGTTTTCCATCTTCTTCTTCTTCGACATGAGCACAGTATGCTGGCTGACCATAGATCTTCACGGGAATAGGATCAACGAAGTTCTTATCTGGATGCTGTATTATAGAGGCCAGGGTAGCCAATGCATCGACGAACTTATTCTGGACTCTGGAAACATGCTGGAACTCTGTCTTTGTGAACCTCTTTCTCAACTCCTGTACATGGTGCAGATAAGGGAGTATCTTGGAATTCTTGGTCACCCATTCTTCTCAGACCTGATGTATGAGTAAGTCTGAATCCCTAATTACTAGCAATTCTTGGATGTTCATGTTAATGGCCATCTTGAGCCATAAGATGCAGGCCTCTATTCGGCCATGTTGTTGGTGCAAGGAAACCTGAGTTTGGCAGACACCGGATAATGCTGACCGGTTTCTGATACTAGGACCGCACTTATGCTGACTCCTTTGAAATTTGGTGCTCTATCGAAAAAACATTCTCCACCTGTCATAGGATTCTTCAATATCTTCTCCTATAAATGATATCTCTTCATCTGGGAAATACGTCTTTAGGGGCTCGTATTCTCCATCCATAGGGTTTTTGGCGAGATGATCCGCTAGTGCCTGTCTCTTGACTGCTTTTTGGTTCACGTAGACAATGTCGAATTCACTCAACAGGATTTGCCACTTGGCTAGCTTGCCAGTAGGCATGGGCTTCTAAAAGACATCCTTTAATATATCCATCCTTGATATGAGATACATAGTATAGGCACAGAAATAGTACCTCAGCTTCTAAGCTATGCAAGTCAAAGCACAGCAGGTGCGTTCCAACAGAGAATATCGGGCTTAGTACGGGGTGAACTTCTTGCTGAGATAATAGATGGCCTGCTCTTTTCTCGCCATTGCATCATGTTGCCCTAGGACGCAACCGAAGACACCATCTAACACTGTGATGTAGAGTAACAAAGGTTTATCTGGATCAGGTGGGACCAAGACTGGTGGTGTTGACAAGTATTCCTTGATTCTATTGAAAGATTTTTGGAATTTATCGGTTCATTTGGTGGCAGCATCCTTCTTCAACATTTTGAAGATCGGCTGACAAATAACCATAGATTGGGCTATGAATGGCCGATATAGTTAAGTCTCCCCAAGAAACTCATTACATCCTTCTTGTTCTTTGGCGATGGCAATTCTTGTATGGTTTTGATTTTTGATGGATCCAGTTCTATTCCCCGACGACTCACATAAACCTAAGCAATTTTCCAGCTAGAACCCCGAATGCACATTTTGCGGGATTTAGTTTCAGGTTATACCTTCTCAGTTTATTGAAGAACTTCTTCAGATCTTCCATGTGATCAACGACTTTCTTGGACTTGATGATGACATCATCCATATATACTTCTATCTCCTTGTGTATCATATCATGGAAAATGTTAGTCATGTCCCTCATGTAGGCGACCCCTGCATTATTTAACACGAACGACATCATTTTGTAGCAGTACATGCCCCACGGCGTGATAAAAGCCATTTTTTGGCATCTTCTTCATCCATCCAGATATGATGATACCCAGCAAAACAATCTACAAATGATTGCAACTCGTGCTTGGCACAATTGTCAATCAGGATGTGTATGTTCGGCAAGGGGAAGTCATCTTTTGGACTGGCCCGGTTGAGATCCCGGTCGTCGACGTAGACTCTAACCTTCCCGTCCTTTTTTGGCAGTGGCACGATGTTGGCTAACCACGTTGGATACTCCACTACGCTGAGAACCTTAGCTTTGACCTGCTTAGTGACCTCTTCCTTGATTTTCAAACTCATATCTGGCATGAATTTTTTGAGCTTCTTTTTTACTAGCGGATAGGCCGGATCAGTCGGCAATTTGTGAGCCACAATAGATGTACTCAGACCAGTCATGTCGTCGTACGACCAGGCAAATATGTCCTCATACTCTTTTAGAAACTCCGTATACTATTCCTTCTCTGATGGTGACAAATGAACGCTAATTCGTGTTTCTTTGATATTTTTTGCATCTCCCAGATTAACAGTCTCAGTCTCGTCCAAGTTGGACTTAGGCCTATTTTCAAAATTCTCAACTTCCTTAACAATCTCTTCCGATATATCATCTTCCTTTGAATCTATGTCCGTTTGTTGTGTTGTCTCGTCACATGTCACAATCATTGGTTCATCAAGATAAGTAATAGTAATGTTGTATAAGTAAAGTAATGAGAGAAAATAATAACTGTAAGATTTATAAGAAAATTGAAATGCTTTGATAAATTCCATAAATGTTTTGAACATTGGAGCTCTTTCTAACAAAAAAATAAAATGCAAAAGGAAAGTAAACTAGTAAAATAAAATAGTGCATGGTGCTTGTTTAGCCTTGCTACCTCGAGGTACGCCGGGCTCTAGTGGTTTTGACAGTCCAGTTATTGAGGCATGCTCCTCTGCTTACCGCCTGTATAGAAGGTCCTTCCTCCCCCTCCTCCTCGAGAACGACAAAACAATCCATATCATCGTTTTCTAGGAACAAATTCCTCATTGCTGCTACGGCTTCTTCTTCTTCTGACCCATAGATGACCTCGACCGGTTGGAAGGTCTGCTCCAAACAGGGTATCGGCTGCTCCAATGGATAGTAAGGACCGTGCTAGTGTGGCGACCATTCATTGAACTCTTTCCAGGTATACTCATATCCCAATTTGAAGTTGGTGCCGTATTTCTTGAGCTTGATGGGCTTAGCGATTCCTTGGAGATTCTTGCTAAGTCCCTTGCCAGGTTCATACCCGCTCCAGTTCAATATGCTTTCAATTTTATTATCCCACCACTTATCCTTATCGACGATGTTGACTCGTTCGATGTGGTGTTAAGTTTCTTCGCATATCTTTTTTCTTCCTCCAATTGCTGGGATAGTCTGGAGACTGTATATGGGATTGCTACTGTCACCGTGAATGATCACCTCTTGGTGATTCCAATCAAACTTCACTTCTTGATGTAGTGTTGATACCACGGCCCCAGTGGTGTGAATCCATGGTCATCCTAACAATAAATTGTAAGATACCGGCACGTCTATCACTTGAAAGTCAACATCAAACCAAGTAGGCCCCATTTGCAAACATAAGCTAATCTCCCTAATTGTAGACCTTTGAGAACCGTCGAAATCTTTAACGTTGATGGCCCCATCCTTGATTTCATGCAACCCCTTTCCCAATGTCCTGAGTGTTACCAATGGAAAAATATTGAGATTGGACCCCCAATTGACCAAGATTCTGGTGATAAAATAATCTTCACACTGCACGGTGATGTGCAATGCCTTGCTGTGACTCAACCCTTCTGGTGGTAGCTCATCTTCATGAAAAGTGATTTTGTGACTTTCTAATATCCGGACTACCATCTTTGCCATTTCTCCTCCAATGATGTTGCTTGGTATATACACCTCACTCAGCACTCTTAATAAGGCATTCTTGTGTGCATCGAAACTCTGTAGCAAAGCAAGGATAGAAATCAGCACCGGTGTTTTGTTCAGCTGATCAATGACTGAGTATTCCTTCGCTTGTATCTTTCTCCAGAGATCATCGGGCCCAGTTTTAGTGATGGCTTGTCGACCAGAGGTTTGCTTACTCGACTCAGCCAAGTGTTCTGGGGCATAAACCCTGTCGGTTCTTGTCATACCCTATGTTGCAACTACTTTCCCAAACTTGACCTTCCCTTTCCTTCTTGCCTCGGCTGTGTAGTCCCATGGTATGGCTTTTTTGTGGAATGGTGTTACGGCTGTCATTGCTACCGAAATGGGCACTCTTGATTTGGGAGGTATTATAGTAACTTCAAATGGTACATGTGCCTTTGGGGACCCAAACTCAACCTCAATTGGTGTTGGCGTCTTTGCAAAGGATGGCATTTCAAACTCAAGTGGTATGGACATGTTCACTTCGGCGTCTCTAGAGGGGTGAATCTAGACTACAATCGGATTAAGGGTGACAATTGTTTTCTTTGGATCGTCGCCTTCTGTGATCAAACTGATTGATCCCTTGGGATCCCAATCATCCTCAATTTCAATCATGTGAACACATCCACCCTTGTGGTCTGGTAGAGGTTTATTGTAGACATTCGGAGCAGGCTCCTTTGCCACGATTATCTGGTTGTCAATCAAAGCCTAGATCTTATCCTTTAGGGAGCGACATTCATCAATGGTATGCCCCTTCATGCCAGAATGGTATGCACAAGTTTTATTTGGGTTGACCCATTGGGAAAGGTTTTCAGGGTTTATAACAGGGATAGGGGTGGCATATCCAGCAGCTTTGAGCATTTAGTACAGCTGGTCAATTGGTTCGGCAATGGCAGTATACTGTTTGGGAGGTCTGCGATCGAAATTTGGTCGGGGTCTAGGGAAGTTTTGACGAGGGCGAGGTGATTGATAGTGGTATTTTTGAGTGTTGTAAGGTTGATAGACGTGTGCGGGCTAGGAATATTTGGGTGAAGCAGATTGGTATGTAGGAGATGGAAGTGATTGATAAGTAGGCGGTGGAGTTTGGTAGGAAGGTGTGGGTGTTTGATAATTTGGAGTGGGTTGATATGTAAGTGGAGGCATTGGATAAGTTTGGTATTTGACAGGTGATTTGGTTCTCTGTGCAACCATCACGACGCCTCCGTCCCTTTTCCTGGACGTACCACCAGATTGTAGAGCCTTATTGGTAGCTTGCAAGGCTTCCAAGTTCGTAACTGTACCACTTTTGATACCTTCCTAGATCCTTTCTCCTAGCTTGATGATGCCAAAAAATTTATGATTCTCGATCAGCATCAGCCTTTCATAGTAGTGCGGATCCTGAGCCCGGATGAAAAACTTGTTCATTTATTCTTCCTCTAAAGCGGGTCGGATCTTAGCAGCCTCTAAACTCCAACGAGTGGCATACTCGCGGAATGTTTTTGTGGGTTTCTTCTTTAAATTCTAAATGTAAAACACATCCGGTGCATTTTTCGTATCGAACCTAAATCTATCCATGAAGTCGTACACCATACTCACCCAATTCAACCACTTCTTCGGGTCTTGGCTAATGTACCAAGACAGAGCATCTCCTTTTAAGCTCCTCATTAAAAGTTTCATTCAAACCCTTTCGTCCTTCCCTACTCCGACTAGCTTGTCTTAGTATGTTCTTAAATGAACTCTGGGATCCCCTATGCCATCAAACATCTCGAACTTAGGAGGTTTGTACCCCTCAGGCAGTTCGATATCTAGTTGTATGCAAAGGTCTTCGTAGTTAAACCCCTCAATCACTTTGCTTCCTTCGACGCCCTGAATTCGGCTAGTCAGTTTCTTTAGTCCTTCTTCCAGATTCTTGATAAGTGAGTCTTTATCATCAGACTCAAGTGTGCTTGAGATGAGTTGAAAGGAGTGTGGTATGGTTTCTACATAGATTGGGGTGTTATGGTGAGTGTGGAGATGGTCATTTTTGGAGTTCAGCGGTTCAGGGATGAGCAGTGAAGTGTTGTTGGAAGTGTGGCAAGTTTTGTAGTGATAGTGAGGAGCGGGATGCTTTGGGATGCTTTGTGGAGGTATGGGATTCTGAGTATTTGGGAAGGTAACTTCTGGAGTGGTGAGGGAAAATGAAAGACTTGCCAAATTCTGGAATTGATCAAGTTCTTCTTGGAACTTCAATAATTTTTGTTCTATTTGAGGCATTTTCCTTGGAGACCAGAGCACCACGAGTGACCTCTACCTGTTCAGTTGAGTTGTTTGAATCTTCCATTCTCCTTTTGCTTTTGTGTCTGACAGGACTGGGAGGAGGAGTGGGTGGAGGGCCCTTGGATCTTGTGGAATATGATGACGATGCCAGAGTGAACGAACTAACCTTCAGGGAGGGGAATAAACAAAAAGCAAAAACAAAAAGGTAGCAAGTTAGTGAGGACGATAAGTAAAGATGTTGCTATACTTAAACACATAGTGCAGGAATGTAAATCATGTCCTAATTTGGGAGCCTCATTGTGCCCGAGGTAGGCCTAGCGACAAATTGATTTGGAGAACTTATAATGCTAAATGCCTCATTTTATTGATAAAAAAAAGACAAATCCCAAAAGGACACTAAATAACAGGAAATAAAATGTCACTAATGGCCATTGGCCTTATTACATTCATAAATGGAAAGGTAAATTCCTACCTATTTGGTCCCAGAAGGACCTTACTCAAACTCGACATCTTTAGCTCCATCGAACAACTTTACCAACTCACGAAGTCCTAGCAGCAAGTAAGCTCTAGCCAGGTGTCCACCTTCGTTTCCTTTAGCATTCTGGCAATCCTCGATCCTCTTGATGAATTTCCTTTCCAGCTCCACTAAACCCCGCTCTAAGTACCTCAGTCGCTTGTTGGTGCTGACAACCATGTCTTTATATTCTTCAATCAGCTTTTGGTGGGCTTCTTGAATTTCATGGTGCTCACTTTCACATTCCCGAATCCTTTTGCGCAGTTGGTTGTACTTGACCTATGCTTCAGCCTTTTCATCGATGATCCTGTGATCTTGAACAAATCCGAGTTGACCCAGGCCATTATGATTATCTTTTAACCAGCTTGGATAGTGTGGAGTATAACCAGGATGGTACCTGTCTATCTCAATAGTGTCCCTTCCTATGACGATTCTGTAGTGCCACATATGCTGAGCTTGACACTTGTAAGGGCTATCATCATCTAGAAATTCGGCCCGGAAGTGACTCATCTTGTCGACCCTTGGTATAACATGCTTCCTTCCAGCCTGCCTCATAACCCAGCGAGGGACATAAGGGTAAGTTCCTCTCAAACCGATAAGTATCAGAAACGGTGCATCCTGGGATCGGGAAATGAATTCTTCAGTAAGGATTCATTCGAACATCCAT
Organism: Nicotiana glauca; assembly: GCA_026770625.1. Classification (NCBI taxonomy): domain Eukaryota; kingdom Viridiplantae; phylum Streptophyta; class Magnoliopsida; order Solanales; family Solanaceae; genus Nicotiana; species Nicotiana glauca. The sequence goes on along the minus strand of MU784263.1, from coordinate 13,230 downwards.
TGGACTTGGTCCTCTTTCAGATTTTCATACAGTTCTACCCATCCTTTGGCATCTTCCGGCTGAGCAAACATGTTGTGCATGTATTTCATTCTCCTTAGCTGATGTAAGGCTATATGATCGTCCCAGTCCCTACACCGAATCTCCTGTCGATACTCACCCTTTTGGAAGTTCTTCATGAGCCAGAGTTGGAGCAGCAAGTTGCAACCCTCGAAGTGTTTGGCTCCTTGTTGACACTTCTCCAAGGCTTGGTATATCTCTGCAATAATCATAGGTACTATGCTAAATGGCTGCCCGCCAATTCCCTCCATTAAAGTTTTGGTTACCATGGCTAGTCTTGTATGGATCCTAGCCTTCTTCGTTGGAAATACTATCATCTCCAAGAAACAGAACATAAAGACAAAGGCCCTTCAATGGATATGCCCTAATGATTTAAGGGCGAACTCATTAGGATACGTACGGTAAGATTTGTTGTGACCGTACCTTTCTACAAGTAGTCAAAGGGAATGTACGACTTCTTCAAACATGTCAAGTGTGGATTCTTCTTTAGACCCATCATTTTGAAAAAACCTCTACCCTTGCGGTTTTTCGGCATTAACAAACCCGGAGTTTCCCACGGTATTCCAGCCAGTCCTCTTATTTCCTCAAGCAAGGGTTTCATCTCAATGTCTCTGAAGCGAAACACAGACCTATCATAATCCTAGAATAGAGTGGTAGCTTCTATGATTTTGTTGTTGTGTTGAATTTCTAGGAGAGAAGGTAGGTTTCCTAGATATTTCCTGACAAGAGCCTGATCGCTGGAATGAAGATCTATCCACTAGCTTAGCAAATTGGGGCGGATATTGATGATCATACTGAATCTGGGGACTTCGTGCCTCATTTTCTGCAAGACAAGAAGTGTTAGGCCCTTAACCTACCAGACTCGACTATTTTAATATCAGCAATTAGCATAAAAGGCATTTAGTTCTCCAAATTAAATGCACAAAACGTGGTAATATCCATTTGGGTTTTGGGAAAACTCGGTGGACTTTGGACAAGACTATCTTAAAGAATCATTATGCGGACAACATAACTGACTCGACTAGGTTTGAAAGTGATGCATGCACCTTTAAACAGACTAAGGTTTCTATGGAGTATTAGACTGGTACCTTTGAGCAGACAACTCAAGAGGAAAAGGCACGGAACCGTCGACTACACCGTTGATTGACTGGTTTTACCACAAATATGCCTTTGCCGTATTTAGGGGTGATAATATCGGAAGAGCGCAACCACTCATTATAAGTGTTGCTATGGTATTTTGTTTGGCACGAGTGGAATATGATGTTGAATATGCAGTTGCAATAATTAAAACAAGTTGTCACGTATTTGCACGTTCATAAAGTAATAATTACAACAGTTTCTCCTAATTTACAACATTATTAAAGGAAAATGATAAAGGGAGAGCATTAAGAGAAATAAAGAAAAGAAACAAAGATCCAAGTCAGTTTCGTAGTAGAAGAAGGAAAAATACTTAAAGGCATTTAAATTTAGTAAAGACAAAGAAGCATAAAGTCAAAAATAGCATGAAGTGGTAAAAGCCTTAAAGAAATTCCCAGCAGAGTCGCCATGCTATCGATGCCCCTTTTTCTTGCGAAATCGAGATTATGACATTGGGAATTGGGTTTTGGAATTGAAGATTCGCCACCTAATGAATAAGTGCATTAGGACACTAAGAAGCACTTTGATTTAGAAAATCAGAGATAGGGTAAGGGCTCGAAATTATCCCGAGGGGAAGGTGTTAGGCACCCTTCGAGATCTACTAGTGTGGTTTCGGGCCATACTATAACTGTGACTTTAAGTGCAAACAACAAGTATACAAGTAAAAGTTACAAATATGAGGGGGGAGGGGGTTTCACATAATTGTTGTAAGTAATTGCAGTTAAAAGAAGCTGAAATTTGAGAGAAGAAGCAGTTTTAAAATTCTGAATAAACGAGTAAAAAAAGGAATTTTAACATAATTGTTGAAAGTAATTGAAGTTAAAAGCAGTTAAAGAAGCTGAAGTTTGAGAAAAAGCAGTAAATTCTGAATAAAATAAACAAGTAAGGGAATAGGTCCTAAGTTTATACATAATATGGATCACCTCACACAACACCTGGTAATCGTTTATACACGTGGTGTTACCACGTGGTCATCATATCCATATCTACCAATTCCCACCCTGCTAAGGTATTAAACACGGAATGGTCTCGTTTTACTTATTGCATGTTATGGGGGAGAAGCACATAACATATAGAAAGGCTCAAATAAACCTCCTTAAAACAAAGAGAAGCATACAGTTTTTAGCATGTCTTACACGTACTGATTCGAACCTGATTAAACTTAAGAGTTGTGGCAGACTGATCTATTACATATTTCAGATAAGAAGCCCAAATCAGGCATGCCTGCTGGTTGTAGTTAATAAAATATGATTCAATTTACAAGTTACTTTATGGCTTGCCTAAGTGTTAAATGAAAACCTATAGGCATGATATCTATTAGTTTCAGAAAATAAGTATATTGATTTTAAGGGAAAGAAATTGTCAATTACAGGAATATAAATTCTACAGTCGTTATTGTTACTACTGATTTTAGACTTATAAGCAAATGGACGATTCAGATTTAGTTGATAGTTACTATAGGCATGCTTTCTTGGCGTTACTGATTTTAAGATATTTTTTACAATCGAAACAAGAGTGCAGAAGTCCTATAGGTATGGTATCTAAAATTATTTAAACCTATAAATAGGTTTGCCTAGTGACAGATGCAGATGCAAAATTCAGGAAGTCTTATAAGCATATTATCTATATGATATGCAGCATTTTAGAAATGACTTATAGACATGGTCTCTATATAATGCAGAAGTGTAGAAACCTATAGACATGGTCTCTATATTAGATGCAAAAGTGCAGAAACCTATAGACATGGTCTCTATACGAGATGCAAGTGCTGAAACCTATAGACATGGTCTCTATATGAGATGCAAAGGTGCAGAAACCTATAGACATGGTCTCTAAAGAAACGCAGAAGTGAAAGCTGAAAACATGATACATGAGTGCGGAAGTGTAAATATTCCCTATGAACATGATATCTACCCCTTTGCATGCATAATTGACCCTCCCCTTTTCACTAACATCCCCAATAGTTATTACAAGTTATTACAACCTAGAATGAATAAGAAAAAGTAAAATTACATCAGAGAACTAAAAATTTACAACCAAGGAGAGCCTGATTCAGACTTTCTGTCTAAAGCATGAAGTAAACCAACTCCAAAGATCAGATTCTGAAGCCTTTCTCTTATTTGGGATGTGTTAGAGTTCCCTAAGAGTTTCAAATAGACTCCAGGAAGTGCTCACACCCGAATATATTGCAGAATTGAATCATAGTGCAGTGTGGAAGGGCCAGCCCTTAAGCGTCCAAGTTCAGAGGGAACTCAAGGTCCCAAAGAAAGGCTCACAGGAGGGGGGCAGAACTTAGAGGCTAAGATAAAGTGTAAGTGCAGAGAGGGATTCTGAGAGGAAGCAAAGATAGGTTAATGGTCATACCTAGCAATTAGAAGTGCTGGCACACCCCATCAGCCTATTAGGCCACATTGTTGGGAGTCAGGATCCCCATAAGGGATCAAGTCCAAACATGAGGAACAACTTGCATGTTGCCATGTTCTGAACTATAACTCAAAGCACATAGAGGGGAACAGGGGTGCAAGGATTCACAATAGAAAAAAATGCAAAGAAATAATCATGCTAAATAACATTGAATGTAAACAGCAACGCAAACATGGGTGTAAAGTTTGTAAATAAACACATTGGGGTGGGGCTGAAACCAAAACTAGAACATACCAGTTTTAAGGAAACAAGAAAAGAAAGTAGTAGTCTTGTAAGCCAAAATGCAAGCAAGTAGTCAGAACGCTATGAGTTTAGAAGAAAACTATGAGATTATAAGTGTCTAAAGTGTGTAATGTGTTGTTGATCGTGTAATGTGTTTTTTTGAAAGTGCAGAAGGGTCGTGCCCTTTTATAGTGTAGAAAACAAGCAGAAATAGGTAAGAAAATAGTTTGGAAATCAAGTACACAAGGTTTACCTTTAATTAAGGAATTCTGATTTCAAATAGGTAAACTAATTAAGGAGGGAGATTATTCAAACACTTCCAGAGGGGTATATACATAGAGGTATATTTAAGGAAAAAGTCTTGATTGTACACGACTGCACAATTTAAGGAAAGGAAATAATTTGACAGCCAATAAATCACAAGTTCTGAATTTGGTATGAATGAATCTAGTCAGAGAAAGTGAAGAAAGGTTTTACTTAAGGAAAATCAGTATCAACTAATCAGACAAAAAAAAAGGATTTTGAATCAATCATAAGTTGGAAAACCTTTTTGGAGAAAGATTCATCACACATATAAAAGCATATAGACACGCTTAAACATGAAGAACTAGCATGTCAATCAGTAGAAGAGTCTAGTGTAGAAGAAATTAAAGAAGTTCAGAATTGTACACAAATAAAGAAGTTCAAACTTAATTCATAGACTCAGAAATTAGTCCGGAAGAGTTAAGGTTTCTCAAACAGAACCCTAATTAAATCATATGACCAAACTCGGAGGAACCCGCCAAATTCTAGGGTTTCCAACTCGAGTTAAATACAGAGATGAGGTGGCAATTGGCTCAGAGATTTCTTTTCAGAGTCTCATGAGAAGACAAGCAAATACAATAGAAAATTCAAAGCAAACAGAGTGAAGAAATTAAATCGAAGCACAAATAAGAGAAAAACATGGTAGTAGAAGAAACATGTTTAAGAAAAACCTTTTAGAAGGAACTTAAACAGGGTTCAGTAGAAGAGAAAATAATAACACTTAAGAACATAATAGAAGATATAGCAGAAGAAAGTACTTTTCAGAAGGGACTTAGCTAAGGTTCAGAAGAGAAAAGGATAGTATAGCACTTAAGAAAACAGTAGTGGAAATACGTTTAAAGAGGTCTTTTAGAAGAACTCAAGCAAAGTTCAGTAGAAGGCAAACAAAAACTTAAGAACTCATTAGGAAATATATACAGTAGAAGAACACAAAAATACTAGAAAAGTATAGCAAAAGAACAGGACAAGATAAACATGCGAGCATGTTATCACAGTAGAAAAATAAAGCACAGAAGGACACGTATAGCAGAGAGAAAGCATAAGAAAGCAGTAGAAGCACATGCATGACAAATACACACAAAGAAAGGAAAAGAAAAGTTGGAGAAACATTTTGAAACTTTCAGAAAACCCTAAATCGAAGAAAAGTGATTTTTAAAAGATAATTTTGAAAGAAAATTGGGGCAATTGTTTAAAAACCCAAGTAGAGCATAGATATGTGATAGATCTAAGAAAAATCGGAGAGAACCTCGAGTAGCCAGGGTTTTAGAAGAACCCTTCAGATAAGTCACAACCAGGCTCAAAATACCATACTATGCTGGAGCTGGGCCGGAGATGGCCATAGAACCTTAAATTAGCAAAGATCTAAACGGACACCATCGAGGTCAGACTTCAAACCTTCGGATACCAAATGTTTAAGAGCATAGGGAGATGAGTTTATGCCATCCATGACCTGAGAGTTCCATGGGTTCCGGTGAGATTGACGTTAAAGATGGTGAGAGAGGCTAGGGTTTTGTGAGAGTTTGAGAGGAAAGGGATTTCAAAGTCAGATGATAGGAGAGAATGAGAGGATTAGGGTAGTATTTGGGGATTAAAAGGGCAAGGAATGATCGTGGACGTTGATCAAAATGATCAATGGCCTGGATTAGAAGAGAGGGCCGAGCGGGTTAAATTGGTTGGGTCGGAGGCGAGTTGGATTGAAATTGGGTCAGTCTGTCAGGGGTTTGAAATTGGGTCAGTTAGGGGGGGTCAATTTGGGCCATAATTGAAACGAAATGGGGCCAGATTTTAAATAGCCAGTTTTTCCTTTTTAATTTATAAAAATAGTAAAAATTATTTGGAAAACAAATTAAAAGTACTAGATCAGTTAATAATATACAAATATTAATTTAAAAATACTGGAACCAATTTCATAATTATAAAATACTGTTAATTCTTAAAATAGGCTAAAATTGCAATTATATGCAATTTAGCTTTTAAAATATCAAATAAATTTTTAAAAATGTATAAAAATTACCCTAGATATATTTGGGTATAAATATGAGAATAAAATAAGTTATTCACCAAAATAATAATTTTGAAAATAATTATTGGTTTTTGTACTGCTAAAATGTGTAGGAGGTGTCAAACAACGAATTCAGACTACTTCAGTGTAGATCTCAGCACGTTCGAGGACGAACATATATTTAAGTGGGAGAGAATATAACGACCCGACCGGTCGTTTTGAGCCCTAGTGCGTCGTTCGGCAGTCTGAGGCCATGAACAACTTCATTTCAGGTATTATGACTTGTACGCATGGCCGGGATAAAGTTCTGGGAAGTTCAGAGTTGATTTGGAGAGAGATTTCTTGTTTCAGAAGCTTAAAGTTCAAAGAATGAACTAAGATTAGATTTTTGAGTAAACGACCTCAGAATCAGGATTTGAAGTTTTCAGCAGGTTTGTACGGTGATTTAGGACTTGGGCGTATGCCCGGATTGGGTTTGGATAAGCCTAGAGCATCTTGGCGCCTATTTGTGGAAGTTAGCATTTTAGAAGAAATTTTATAAGTTTGGCTTGAAGTGTATCTCAATGTTATCGATGTCCGTTTGGGATTCCGAGACTGTGAATAGCTCTGTATGGTGATTCTGGAGTTGGGGGCGCGATTGGAAGTGAATTCGGAAGTCCGTAGGTCATTTTGGAGCCATTTGGCTAAAGATAGAAATTTGAAGGTTTTTGAGAAGTTCGACCGGAGCTAAACTTAGTGTTTGCAACCACAAAATCTCAATGAAAACATACAATCAACCCAAAACCAAACACCCAATATCATCCAAACATTAAGCAAAAACACCCATTAATTACCCACACTAGGATTGAGCCACAACCCTAGCTAATGGGTTTAGCTAGACATGGAAGAAGTAGAAATTGAAGAAATAATAGAAGAAATTGTCATAAACATGAACTACAAATTTAATACACTTAAATGTTGCCTCGTGCTCAGCTGCTCGTACAGTGTAAAAGAAGTTCACCTAAAAAAAGTAAAATATGCTATTTATACTACACAGGAAAAACCGGACAAAAATACCCCTGAGGGTCTGTCGCGGACCGCATAGAAATGACATGCGGCCGCGTAGGGTAACTGGTCTTCAATTTTTGAGCTACTGGATCTTGGAACGCGGACCGCCTAGAAATTCCATGCGGCCGCATAGGTTGAGTCACGCGGACCGCGTGGTAATGATGCACGGCCGCACAGTTGATTTTTTCTCCAGTGTTGACTCTCTGATCATTCACCCACACGGACCGCATAGAAATGGTGTGCGGCCGCGAGGGATTATGCCTTGTATTCTGAACTTCTGTTTCTTCATCATTGCAGACCTCGTAGAAATGGATGCGGTCCGCGTGGAATTATGTCTTACTTGCAGGTTCTCTGATCATTACCTGCGCGTCCGCGTGGCAATACAGTGCGGACCGTGTAGGGCTTGCCTGGACTTGGTTACTTGCAGAATCCTCTTGTACGGCCGCATGACAAAAGGTTGCGGTCCGCACAGGTCATTTAATTCCCACTTTAGCTCATCTCTTGACGTTTGGCAGATTTCACTCCTTCCTGAGCCGATTTGTGATCTTTATCATCTGGTCGCTCAAACCTGCAATCAAGCGCAACTTGTAAGCAATTCAGGACTAATCTATATCAATTTATGCACAAAACTTAGGTAAGAAGGGGTATAAATCATGTAAAAATCACAGTTATCAACTCCCCCAAACTTAAACCTTTGCTCGTCCTCAAGCAAATAAGATGAGACCTACCCCTCAATAGAAAACATCCAATTAATTACTCTTTCTCCTAAAGTGACCTCAATCAGGCATCAATTGGGACTAACAATTGCCCTCAATGCAAATGCATCATTAACACATTTAAAACTTTGAAGACTTATGGATCAAGTGTGAGACAAGAGCTTC